>CABFPE010000413.1:56182-94991 GCA_900660155.1 Hofstenia miamia | reverse complement strand
TATATATATATATATATATATATATATATATTAAGCGCACGCCTATTAGCTATTAATAGAGATTTTTGAAGTTATTTCCGAATCAAGCGCACGCGACAACATTGCATTTGTTTTTTTACTAAAATTCTCTTTTTTGCTAAACCGCGGACGTAATTATTGGGTGTTCACTCTGTTTAGTTAAAAGGCATATCATATAAGTTATGAAAGTAACCATTGAAATATATTTTCCTTTGATATATCCAATTTATTGGAAATTCAAGGACTGACAAATGATTCACCCTGAGATAAAGGAATAGATATCTCTGTCACCCTTATATTCCAATATATAAAGCTCTACGCATTTTTGAAATTTAGATTCATATTGACAATTTGCCATGAGAAATATGCTAATTACTCATTGTGCATAATATTGCTGAGTGGTATTTTGCAACCAAATTTGGCACTTGCATTTAGATTCATTCGCATTAAGTGCAATGAGGTTTTCAACTCTATTGCAAGTAAGCTTACTGTGCAATTACATAACTGCACAATCTATTTCGTTCTGTGAAAATATTCTATCGTATTTGCACAAAGAAGATGCTTTCCATACTACAGGTTACCATAATGTTAATGCGTCGCAAGGAAAAGAAAGAATGACTTCAACTGTTACCTATGGATTCACAATATTTGCTAATAGCGAAAGCGTTTTAAGCTTTAATGATTCTACAAATAGGCAGCAAACATGGATTCAGTCTGGAGAAATGTGCGTGCTAAATTCCGATGGTACTTTCCACGTCCAGTTTTCTACATTCTTCAACAAAGAACTAAATGAATCATCTAATAACTTATTTTTGGATCATTGGTGTCCTGAAGAAAGTACAGAATCAAAGGGGGACGATTTGTTGTTTACAATATTAGCATTTTTTTCACTATTACATATAATGTCAAAATTGTAGGCTTTGGCAATGGTTTCTACCTGGGAATGAACTTTATGACAAATTGGAAATTTACACTGCATCTGCAGGATAAGGGCATCATTATTTGAAAACTGTAGTGTTTCTATTCTTATCACTTTATTCTCATATAAATTTCTAGCTTCTTCAACAGATATTTGTTATTATATAAATGCAATTATTTCCAAATTAACTTATAGGGAAAATGTCAATCAGCATTTATATTCTATATTGTAATAAAAGCTAACTATCTCAGTAAGTAAAATATCTGCTTTATGTTAAATTACCAATTGAAAATTTGTTAGATGGCACATTAATTGCTGTATATATAAGTCAATTTTACTATTATTCATGATCATTTTTGCCAATAGAAAAAACTTGGCAGTATAGGGAGAAACCTTCATGATAACGAAAGAGACATTTTTTACTAGCAGTCATTAGAGTAAATAATGTAAATACTAAATTTGATAAAAAAAGTAGACACTAAATTACAAAAACACAATACTAGAGTACAAATTGTATATATCCTAAATTGTGTTTCGTTCCACTATATTCACATATACAATAAGGCAGTGCATGGCATTGGCGTCAAAGCTGGGGGCTATGGGGGCTTAGGCGTCCTTGTTTTCCGAAGACCAAAATATTTGTATGTAATATTAAGTTTTCATTAATTTTCCCATTCGTTTACTACAGTGTACAACTAATGGTTACAAATTTACTACAATTGATTACTGTAATTTTTAAAATTTCAAATTTTCTGTCATTAATTCACAAATGAGATTTCGCAGCACTAAGTTACAGAAATTTTGTGTACCAATGCTTACAATAAATGTGCATTCTTCAATTATTCTTTTTCTAAGCAAGTAAAGCTATTGACCGCAAATTGAAATTTTTAATTATCTGGCAAAAATAAAAAAGACCAATGAAAGTTTAAAATTTTTCACCAAATTTTAAGTGTTATATACTAAAAACTTTGCAAAAACAAAATTTTAGTCATTATCACTACAAGAAATGTCCTACATTCTCTCAGATTTGAAGTAGATGGTTAGAAATTCAGTTTCTTTCTGAAAAAGAGCCAATATGTAGAAATGAGGGGCAACGAAAGAACCTGAAGCATTCGGGCTTTACTAAAAATGACAATCAAGCCAAAAATATTTTAGTAAAACCGAATTTTTCTATATTTTGAAAGTGAGAATATTTTGACTCAGACAACTGTTGCAAAATTTAACAGATGAAATGGAGCACATTATTTTCTATTTTCGCCTTGTAAATGTGTGCACATTTACCATAGGAAAAATACTAAAAGAATGCTGCTAAGAGAATCTTTGTGAGGATAATGTATTGAAAACTAATTTTTGCAAGAAATCTTTTTCATTTAAGTTGAATTGTGTTCAGACTAATAGCAGCTGTCTTTTAAATTTTTCAAATCATATTCTACAAATTATTCAATTGAATTTTAAATTTGTTGCTAGTAGTTTGAACAAAGAAATTTATTCAAGAAAACATGCTAAATATTGATATTGAAGTAGAGTGAAAAGAAATGTTAGTTACTAAAAATTTATCAATTTAAGCAAAGCCAAAATATTTTCAAAATTGTCTTTAAGTGTTCATCTTTAAAATAGTTTGTGGTCTTTAAAATTACAACCCGTTTCCTCACCTTTCCCAACTTACTTCTCCAAGTCTATTTGGAAATTTTAAATTGTGAGCCCTGGAACATCTTTTGGTGAATGTGCTAGAACATAATTTGTACAAGAGCGTATTGCTCTGGCTGAAGAATTTGAAAAGATTGACTATTTTCCTTGAAAATTATAATTTTTTAAAGGACTTAATACTTTTTATATTTAGTGTTTAAATGATTCTAAGATTTAGCTCATGAGAACAACAGAGAACATTAACTGTATTTTGTATATAGATAAATCTCCCAAACTTATTGAGGCTTACCATGCGCAAAATCAGAGGTTGCGCATCCGATGGCACCATTGTTGGCAAAATCTCTTTTAAGGCACACATTAATGTGGACAGGATTAAGCGTGCCTTTAAAACTTAAGTGAAAGAGGCGAAATTCCCTATGCTGTGGTGCCTTCTGATTTTGCATATATTTATTAGTTCGTGAGTACAAATTTTTCTCAAGAAATCACAAAAAAACTGTTTAATTCCTTACACGTGCTCACATAAAAAATTTTTAACCTCAGGCCTTCATGATTTTTAAGGCATTTGACACCACTGTTGCATGGTTTGGGATTTTCCACACTTAAGTACTAAACAATCACAAATTTCATCCCTGCTTGAAGCAAGAAAATTGCAATTAAAGAATAGCAAGTGATGAGGGGGCATGTGTTCTGGAAAAATACTTATTTGTATATTCTCTTTTCACACAACAATATAGTGCATAGTATATAGAATTCTAATCAATTTTTTAACAACAACAACAACATATATATAAGTTCTCATGTACATATACATGTATAAGTTTACAAACTCTTTAAGAACATAAATAATGCAACTTCCTTCATATGAGCATAGTTATGACAGTAAATGTTTGTTTCTTGGTTACGTTTATAAATTACATATTACTTAATAAATATTTTTTACTTATTGTCTTGAGTTACACATCTTATTCTATAATTAGTCAGATAATTGATATTTTGTTGTGTAATCATGTTTGTCAACTTCTTAAATATTGTATAATTTTTTCACTTCTTGTACTGTAATCCAATTTGTTAAATAATTTAGGAATCCGTTTTTCATTATTTTTCTATTATACTTAGTTTTACCAAATGTAATTGTCTTTGATTGAAATGATTAGGAATATTCGATTTCCTTTTAAAAAATATAATGTAGATAAACATCTAATACTTTGAAGAGCTTTTAATGATCATAGATGATATATACACATTATTTCTTTTATTTTTGCTGCTACTTATGTTTATTCCCCCTTTAAATATTTTCTCTAATTTCGATTTTCCTTTTTTATGTAAGTTCGTTAATATACAAGATGAGTACAAGAAATGGCATAGAACAAGTGATCGAAAGAGTATTACCCTCCACTCTATTGGTATAAACTTTCCAATTTTTTGAATTGATCTTATACCGTACGCCATTTTCTTTATGATGTTGTTTGCCTCGTGTTCAAAATTCAACTTATTATCAATTAATACTCCTAAATATTTCATTCTGTGTGATTCCTGAATGATGTTGTTACATATCTTAATACTTTCTAATGTTGAATTGAAAAAAAGTACAAGACATATAAGATCTATTTCGGTGTAAGAAAAGTATGCTGATTCCAAATCTGACATTTATTTCTCTGGATTAGGTACCATTTTCATGTACCTTATTATTAATTTTTTTTGAAAAAAAAACACCGAATTAACCAGTTTAAACAACATTTGTCCTGTTAACTCTCTTTTGTAGAGTGTCGTCATCCTTTTTTAAATCCCAGCAGTAGTCTGCCAACATAACAGTGTTCCATTTTCCTTTAAAACGTTTTTCTATTAATGAAATATCTCTTGATGGAACCTTTCGCCATGTTCATCACTCACATGGCCAAGATTCTCAGCAAAAAAAATCCAAATGAGAGTGGAGCACATGAACTTTTAGAGAAATGTTGCATCCCATATGATGAAAATGATGCAATAGATCATTCACAGCTTGCACATAGTCTTCTGAACGATGTTTTCCCAGGAAGTTATCACAAACTTTCTTGAATGACTCAAAGGCGCATTTTTGTTTTCTCGTAAGATGTGTGTTAAAAGTTTCATCAAGAACAATTTTTCAAATTTGGGGACCTATTAAGATACCTTCTTTTATTTTAGCTCGACTTAATGAAGGAAACTTTTCTGCAAGATATGCAAATGCCAAGGAATCCTTGTCTAGTACTTTCACAAACTGCTTGAACAAACCGAGTTTAATCTGCAAAGGTGGTAAATATATTCTATCACTTTGCAGAATTCGTTTTTGTTTGATGTTATGTTTTCATTGTTTAATTTCATCTCTAACAGGCCAGTGCTTGCGTACATAGTGTTCAGCTCTTGCTCTAGAGTCCAATAAGCACAAGAAGCAACAAAATTTAATATAGCCTGACTGAAGGCCAGTGAGCATGGCTATAACCTTGAAATCTTCACAAACATGCCATTTATGGACTTCATACTGTATGCTTACTAAAATTGTTTTTAAATTTTCATATGATTCTTTCATGGTTGTGCTGTAAGCTATAGGAACAGATGGCAGGGTGTTCCCATTTAGAAGCAAAACAGCTTTTATGCTTTCCTTGGATGCTTCTAAGTAAAGTCGCAAGTTGGTGTTATCATATGGTATTTCCAGATGTTCAAAAAGTCCAACAATGTCATTGCAGAAGCATTAATCACATTTCAAAGTGAACAAAACATGTAAGTTTTGTGCACGTTTTCTGTACAATATTATTTTCACACCTTTTCTAAAAAGATTTCGTTCTTTGATCCTTGATGCAAGAAGTTCACTTAAATAAAGATCTCTGCATAAGTCATTTAGGGCATATTGAGAAAATAGTATTGGTTTATTATTGCTTTCTGAATTAGAAAATTCTACTGTTTCATCACTGTAATGTTCATCCCCAATGCTTGAACTCCACATTTCCTGATCAGGGGGTTTTGGTACAAGTAATTCTTTTCAGTGCTCAACTGGGCGCATTGCTGATTGCAAATTTGGGAAAACAATGTGTTTCTTTTTTTGTTGTTGTACAGCCCGTATAATCTTGCTGACAAAAATAGCAATCATTAGAATGATCTTTCTGCTCTCGCCAAATCATTGGCACACCAAACTTCATGTGAACATTCTTTTTTGCATACCATGCACTCAATGTTTTCACACATGTAAAGCAACAGGCATGAGGGGCCCATGACTTGTCTTGGTCTCCTATATCAAAATGAAAGTACGCCTTGTACAACAATTTCTTGATATGGCTGGTAATGCTGCGCATTTCTTTAGCAAATGTTAATTCGCCACATATGTAGCAGAATTTGCTTGGATCAGCTTTGCACTGTCCTGAAGTCATCGTCAAAGCCTATACTGCATCTAAAGAATTAAGACAATTATCAAATAAGTAGGGCACGGGAAAAATCTGACAAAAATATTCTATTTTTATAATTAATTAACAATCGATGAAACTACTAGTTAAATCTGTACTTTTATCGTTTGAGAAACTTTTCATTCCATTGGTTATGATAAACAGTATTCAGAGAATAAGTTAATTCCAAACTTCTTCTTACAGAATCAGGCCTCCGGCCAAAGCGATGAACCATTTCCAATACCTAATGTCTCAGCTCATATTAGACAAGAGAAAATACAACAATTATAGCTACATGCAAACCGCGCTTCCTAACCGTACTCATCCCTAAACTTATATCTACTATCACCCAGGCTAAGGGGAATAACCATCAACTATTTAAGGCCTCTGTTTATCTTACTTTTCGCCCGAAGTGATACCTTAAGCGTTGATCATTACGATCATAAACATAATATAAATAAAAATAAATAAAATATAATAAGGGGCAATTTGGAAAAAACTATTATCCGAAAAATGCTAAAACAAATCGTAAAGAAATATGCGGATAGGGAAATCTGTAATAAGTAAATCCAGAAGCAACTGTAAGCTAGGGTAGCAAAACTTAAATTAACAGAAATTAGCTGCTTCTGCATATTTACAAATATTAGTCAACAATAGACTCACTTAATATCAGATGGTGATTAATATAACAGAACAAAATAGTAAACAATACTGCGATATCTGAATTTCAAATTACGCACACAAATATTCGAATCTAAATGCTTATATAACTTCTTTTTTATTGTAAAACTTACATTTTATCATCGCCAAATTTTGATGAATGACAAAAATATTTTCATATATAGAAAAATAATACCTGTTTAAAATAATTTTTTTCAAAGTAAATTGTAGTGAGTTGGCCAATCCCTAGAGGTATAGTTCGCTTTCTAATAACTTATTATAGATTTAAGAATTCAAAACACGATTTTTGGATTAAATAGTGGAGATTTTCTCCATTAAAGGAAACTCTTTAAACTTTTTAGAGTAAAATTTACGAACGGCCCTTTTCAATGAATACACCCTAAATGTGCTTAAGAAAATATAAATGTTTTAAGAACAGTAAAAATTGTTTGATAATAACCAAAATACGTTTACGTTTAAGTCACACAGAGCTTTGAACATTTTCTCCAAAATAGGAAGAGACTTGTATAAACTACCTGGCTAGTCAGTCTTAAAAAGTTATTTAATGTGTGCAATCTCTGCATGAACAAAAGAATTCCATAGAACGCATGGCAAATACATGACGAATACAAGTCAAAAATTTTTTAATGTAAACCACATTGACATATTTGCTTCAGCACACTGTTACAACTAAAGCAGTTCTAGCTTCAATTTTCTTAGCAGTGGCCGTGTGCAAAATAGATTTTGTACTTAGAGGGCAGTTGGTCGTAAGACTTTGAACGTATCTGGCAGTTGGCTTTGAGCCTTTAGCCGTATCCGGCTGTTAACCGGGACTTTTTCACTGTAGTCGACGTTTTTGACTACAGCTAAGTGCAATGCAAAGATTCTAGCATGCTCATACTTTGAACAATTAAAGAAAATCGTGAAAATGTCTAAGCTTTAAAAACAACAGTACAAATATATATCATGGAAACAAATTGTTCATCAACGTTAAAAAAATTTTAAGCGAGCAAATAACTAAAATTTCGTTAACATGGGCTGCACTGAGCTGCTTTTTTATCGGTAATAGTATTTCCTCATCCAATAAACAGGTTTTCACATAGATTTTGTGTTGGCAGGTGCAGCATGTAAATGTCTGATATTGAATGCAAATTGGGGATATAATGTGACCTTTCGTGTTAACTAATACTCTTGTACATGAATTAATGCATTAATAATCAAAGAGACATCACTAGTACTTTCAGAAATGAATTTTAGCTGGTATTTTGGTCGTAAAACAAAGTCTGTGACCATAGCCGACGGTTGGACGCGGCTACAGTCTGCTAACGGACCAGAACACTAGCATGTATTTGGAAATATAGTCCCATTTGTGACATCTAATATCAAATAGCAATTTTGTTATTACCAATATATTGGTACATCTTTTTACGGTGTAGCAAAAATTCAATAATATAATTATTTCCAGAATGTTATTGATACAGTTTACTGCATGAGTTTGGCAATATATTGTGGCCATACATAGATAACTTTAAGTTATTTATTCTTATTCTCTAAAAGTGTACTTTTATTGTAAACAATTCCGGAAATTTGAAATATCCTTGGCTGGGTCAGGTTCAAAAGTATTCCAAAATTATATTATGTGTGCTTTAGCAGCTCCAACAAATAATATCCCACGGAATACTAATTTTTGTTCAACTTCTAGTCAGCTTAGTTAACCACTACTAGGGATATGGAGGTTCACTCTGTCCTAAAAGTTTATACAGTGTGGCTGGTACATGACTAGGGCAAAATCCAATGAAACTAAGTGGGACTAAGACTAGCAAAATACTTGTCCTGCAGAACCATAATCACTTGTTCTAAGAGTTATTTAAAGATCTGGGCATTTATGGAAAATAATGGAAATGTTTTTAAAATAGTTGTGGAAATGGAATGGGAATAGAAAACAATTTCACTTCCATATGCAAGCCTGGCTTAAATGCAGTTTAATTAGTTTTTTAAGGAACTCTTTTAGTAGGCCTAAATAATTTTATTTAAATTTTTTTAAGCAGCTCTCAATTCAGAAAGCTTACATTTAAATTTTCAATTACTAATCTGTCTTTCTAGTTCTAGCCTTGAGAATATCATTAACATTTGGTAGGTCTAACACAGTCAGGAATCAATTTAATAAATGACGCAGGAATCGTGAACAAACCGGTAATGGCTTCTCTGAGCCAGGAAGGCTAACAAAAACAATTAAAACAAAACGCAGAATTAAACAATTTACAGTTTTCAAAGCAAAAAGACAATGTAAACCTAGTCCATACATAATGAAAAAGAAACCCATAATAAAGAAAACTGACGTTATTAAGAATTTTGTATAAATAGCTGTAAATACTGACAATTGATATTAGTTTGATCCCTGTCATGACCACATTCACTCATTCTTGCTTGGATATTTTCGAAGGTGAATGGTAGTAGTACACAGGAATATTTCCCAACTTCTGGTTTTAATGGACCACTCATTGAAATTAATTTCAGGTTGGAGCAAAATGAGTACATTGATTTACAGAGTATACATCTTGGTTTATTGGTGAAAATTGTATGCAAAAGTGACAGTGGGAATGTAGCATAATCCAAATCATAATGCTGCTAAGAAGAGAAGATCAGATGATTAGTCAGAATAAGATCGAATTATTATTTATTGATTAAAAACAATTTAAATTTAATTACCATCATTATGTTTGTAATATGCAACTAAGAAACAATATAGCAAATTAGTACTTGTTGACAAATAATTTGACTAAACAAAGGGGGTGAAAACGCTTGCATTATTTTTAGCCATTTTAGCAGACAAACAAATTCAAATTTTGAATGACAGGTACTTTTTGAATTTAACTATAAATAGAGTGAAAATCATTTTGGAAACTGTTGAAGTAAATTCTTCAAAAATCTTATCTTTAGATTTCATTTGGTTTGCTTATTTATAAATCATGTCAAGCTAAACAGTAGATGCAGTAGTAATGGCTTGGGCACACATCAGAAGCGATTTGAGGGTCCTTGATCCAAGCCATGAACCTTCATTTACATTAGGGGTACAGATAGGAGTTTTTCTCTGTTTAGCTGACTATTGATTCATTCATGTGCATGTATTAAATATTTGATTTCAGAGATAAGGCTAGTTAGCCTACCATAGGTTATATCTATATTCCATTATCTTAACTAATTAGGTGACCTATAAAGAGACTGATAAATAGACCAAGCATGTATTGTTATCTAAATGTAAGGTAGGAAGCTGCAAGTAACTATTTACTATATTTATCTATATCAATTAAAGCCAATAGGTTTTGGTAATGGCTGAAGTAATATTTATTAAGCAAGCAGCTAGTGACATTGCCAGGTTGCAATTAGAAAATTACGCATTACAAATTGAGTCTAAGTCATTTATATCCAGCCTTGAGGGTTGAACTGAGTTAGGATAGGGAACACATAAGTTACTTCATTGAGCTGAGATTTGGAATAACACAATTGACAATAGAGGCACACAGCTGTGGATTGATTTGGAGATCAGAGTCAGCCAGAAGCCACAGTGGAGTCATGGGAAGAAAACTGTGATGATGATCATACCTAAACAGTACTGGATTAATTGAAATTAATATAAGTTAATGACAATATACAGAGTGAAAGATAAAACTGGTACATCCCTACCAACATCTAACAAGAAGTAATAATTTAAAAGAATGATTAGCTCTTTGTTACAGCCTGGTAGTGGATGCTACATGGTGACCATGACAGATAAGAACAAGAAGAAAAATTAACCCAACACCCTGACTTGGGATTTGGAATCAATAAGTAAGAGAAGCAACTATGACAGAAGAGAACAGAAAACATGTGAAGAACCACTAATACAGCACATAGTCAGATACCACCAATACACCTAACTTAAAGCAGGTTCAAAGATGAAGAATCATACCTAACTGCCAGCCACTACTAATTGTAAATCAAAATGACAAATACAAGAGGAATGAAAGGTAGCACCAAGGAAGGCACAAGTAAAACAACCCCCACCCAAAGGACACACGTTCTGAAACAGATGTATCCCCAACAGAACTAGAAACTCTACACATGTCCCCAGAAACAGGATCCAGTGAAGTCTTAAATATTCTAAGACAGACAAATGAAACAGAAACAATACTAAGATCTGAGATACAATTGTTAGTGGAAAGAATGGTGAAACTGGAGCAGTAGAATGAAAACACAATGAGTGAATGAAAAATTGAAATGGACAACTGCCTAGAGAACCAGAGCAAAAATTTCCAAAAAGACATCAAAGCACTAACAACCCAATTAGCACAATCAAACAAATGCTTCCATGAAGAAACACAAAATTGGAGGGCATATGCCAACAATTAGAAGATGTGAACAGGCAGCTAATTCTAGACAACAACATAGAATCCCAAGAAATAGAACAGCTCAAAGACAAACTCAGATCAACAGAGCTGGGCAGAGATGAGAACTGTGAAAACCAGAGATGAGAGCTAGAAGATCTGAGATATAAACAGAGAGTGATATGGGAAAACAAAGAGGAAAATCCAAGGGCAACAAGAATGCATGAAATATCAGTCGAGCAACTAAAAGAGAGAAGCCTACAGGCGTCACCCACAAATTCCAATAAATGATTTAGAGAAACAGAAGAAGAAGAGGAAGAAATTTCAAAAGCAGTGACAAACCAACTCACAATAGATGAACAGACTAGTGTATGAAGAAGACCAACCTAAAAGAGGTTGATGCTACCAGAATACAGTCATAACAACACAATACCATGCAAGGCAACCTTGCCAAAATTCAACAGAAAGGTCGACAGCTACAACCCAACATTTCTTGAGTGGCTGCAAATGTTTGAGATCACAATGGCAAAAAGGAAAGTAAACCAATGGGCAGCAGCTGCAAGATTCCTGCTATACCTAACAGGAGCAGCGTCCCAACACTACCTATTCTTAGATGCCAATACAAAATGAGACTACAAACTGTTAATCAGAGACTTTGTAGACTACTATGAGAATGAAAGTTTTAAAAATCAATACCAAATTATAGTGAACTTGACAAAGATGAGAAAGATGGATGACATACTGAATTACATCCAGCAGGTGGTGCAACTGGTAACACTCAGTTCAAGGGGAAACAAATATTCAAAGTACGACCTTTTTTTTCCCACATTTGCAAGGGAATGCCAGAGAACATCAGAACCCAATTGACGTGGATGACAAGTTGGAGAAAATGATCAGGAAAGCCATAGAAATACAGGCAACAATTGAAAACAATGCTCACATCTACAAGAAAGCAGTATGGAATAAAGAAAAGCCAACAGGATGGTGAAACAGTTATAAAACACAGACTGGGAATATGAAAGCTTATAAGGAAAAGAAGACCAAGAAGTTCATTAACATAAAAAAAAGAGGCAAAGTCAAAGAAAATTAGAGAAAGAGACACTAAGTGTTACAACTGTGGACAGAAGGGGCAAAGGAAAGACAAATGCAGAAAGCAAATCAACATGATTGGAGAAGATGAAGCATACTATGAAGATGAGGATGTAATTGAGTTTGAAGCAGAATTATTGGAAGATCCCCAAAAGGAAGAAGAATGGGAAAACTAGCTGGAGCACTGGCTCTAAAAAACTGAGCACTGATAATGATCATGATGAACCTGGACAATATCAACACAATAAGATAATGATAAATGGAATATTAATGAAGGCAACAATTGACATGGGAGCAGCAACATCAATAATAACTGACAAATGTGCAATGAAATGGGGATTTAAACAAGAAGATTTAGAATGATCAAACAAAAGACTAATTAATGTATCTGGGAAATATATAGATACAAATGGCAAGTTCAATGCAGTACAAATCAGGATAGCAAATACAACCTTCAAACAATCACTAGTAGTAATAGACACTCACAACAATTTATTGCCATATGAGGTACTACTAGGCAACAACTTCCTAACAAAAAACAGATGTGTAATAAACTACTCCAATAGAACAATTAAAGCAAGAGAAGAGGAAATTGAAATCAAAGAGCAAGAAGGAAAGCTATCAACAATAATATTTGAACTGGAAGAAGACATAAAGCTGCAGCCATATCAATGGAACATGCATTAAATTAAAATGGAAGAAGAGATCACAGCAGATATAATGATCTATGATAACAAAGGAATCCATTTGAAAAGAGTCTCAATGCTGTCAAGTGTGTGTGCTATAAAAAACGGAAAAGGGAGGATACCAATACTAAATGCAACAAATTGTAACATCAATATAAGGAAAACAAATGTAAGAATACTCAGGAAGTATGTCAAGTCCAGCATCAAAGCCATCTGGAAAACAATGGAAGACATTGATGAGCAGAGTAGTTTGTATGGTCAATTTGAGGACTTTCAAATGAAAACAGGAGGTACTCCACACTGCAGATTCAAGGGCAAGTAGACAAAAACCATCAATGTAGCAAGTACTCATCATGGCTGACTCAAAGGCAGAGGGATGAAGAAGACCAATATAAAACACCTGATCTGCTGGAGGAGGAATACCAACATCTGTCTCTTACAACAAAACACAATTACAACAACTCAGAGAGGTGCTGGAAAGACATAAACAGATATTCAATTACAGAGAAATAAGAGTGGGCCAGACAATAAGCAAAACACACAAGATAATCACAACAATGAACAAACTGATAAAATTGCCAGTAAGATGAGTGCTAGAGCAGCTGAAAGATGAATACAATAGAATACTCAATGAATTAATTGACAACAAAATTTGACCCAGTGAAAGTCCATATGCAGTGCCAACAGTATTTGTGAAGCAAGGAGAGAAATTCAGATTATGCATACTCTTTTGAAAGCTGAAGAAAGTAACAAAAACAGACTCATACCTGCTTCCAAGAATAGAAGACATGTTATATGAAGCAAGTAAGGACAAATATTTTATGTTGATAGATCTATGCAAGGCATATTGGCAAGTCAAAATGGAAGATGAAGATATTGAAAAGACAGTGTTTATAACTCAATACAGTGCATACAAATGGATATACATGGCCTTTGGTTTATGTAATGTGCTGGCAACATTCCAGAGGTACATAACAAAAGTATTAAAGAATAAGAGACACAAAATGGAAGAAGGAGTGAATGTGTACATTGATGATATTATCATAACAAGCAACACAATAGAAGAGCATTTAGAGAAACTGGAAAGGACACTATAGATCCTGGAAAAAGCAGGCTTAAGAATCAATGGCAACAAATGCAATATATTAAAGGAAAAGATCATATTTCTAGGATGAGTGATCTAGAAGGGGCGAATATGCATGAAAGACAATGCAAGAGATATGATCTGGAGGATAGAGAAACCAAACAACAAGAAAGACATACAGAGAATAATGGGGTTCTTCAACTATTATGGAACATTTATACCCAACATTGTGGGGAAGACCACCAAGATGACACAGCTAATGAGGAAGTCAGTGTCTTTTATATAGACGTGGCAAGAACAGGAAGAACTAGACAATATAAAAGAAGAGTTAGCCAAACTGCCATCACTGAATATGCCTGACTACAGTGAAACATTCATTCTGTACTGTGCTGCTAGTAAGGTTGCAATCAGGTTGACCCTTGACAATTGGAGAACAGCAAAGAAGTGCCAATACAGTTTTTTTAGCCATAAATTAGAACCAAGCAAGGAGAACTACGGATCTACAAAGGTAGAGATGCTTGCACTGATCAAGAGCATAAAGAAATTCAGACACTTTTTGATTGGACAGGAATTCAGAGTCTGCACAGACAACAGTGGCTTAGCATGGCTCAAAAAATTCTCAGGTGATAAGTTAGGAATAGTATCAAGATGGATCAAATACTTAAATGAATTCACCTTCACCATTGAACACTGAAGAGGGACACTGCATACTAACACTGATTTCTGGACCTATGGATTGACGAAGTTAGAGATGCTCATGCTGATTGAGAGCATCAAGTAATTCTGACACTTCCAATTCAGAGTCCACACAGACAACAGCAGCCTAGAATGGCTCAAGAAATTCTCAGGTGATAAATCAGGGATTGTGTCAAGATGGATTTAATACCTAAACAAATTCACCTTCACTATAGAACATTGAAGAGGGACACTGCATACTAATGCTGACTTCTGGACTGTGATCCCAGAGTACCAGAGAGATGCAGCTAAAGAAGATGGAGAGAAAAAGAAGTTTCAATTCATACCACACACAGAGTATGAGGAGTTGCTAGAGATAAACGTCACTAAGAAGGGACAAGCAGTGCTGCCAATCACAATAAAGGAAGAAATATCAGAATCAGAGATCATAGAGAAACAAAAAGATGATGTGATACTAAATGAAATCATAAGAAAGCTACAGGAACCAAGCTTAAAACTATTGAGATTAACAGTGAGTTACTATGAAAGGTATAGATGGAAAAGGAACAAGAATGGACTCCTATATGTTGAAGCACAGAACAATAGGATCACAATACCTGAATACTACAAATGAGACTTAATAAGAAAAGTGCACAAAAAGGGCCATTTAGGCATTACACAAACTGAGAGCACTTTCAACACAAGGTTTATCACAATGGTAGTGAGAAAAGTCACAGAGGAAATAATCAACAAGTGTACAACATGACTCCTCAATAACAAACAGCATTTCTCAATGCAGAGAGCACCACTGGAAAAAATCATAGCAACACAACCCAATGAAATTGTACACATAGATTTGGAAATATTATCAAAGGATGAAGAGGGATATCAGCATTTACTAGTAATAGTAGACAACTTTACCAAGTATGTAAGAATGATTCCCATGAAGAACACAACAGCTGAAACAAATGTGGAGATAGTAATTAAAGAGTGGATCTTAAAGTTTGGACCCATAGAGTGGATCTTAAAGTTTGGACCCATGGAGACAATAATCACAGACAAAGGGCCACAATTTGAAAGTAATCTATTTCAGGAAATGTCACATCTACTGGAAGTAGTGAGCAAAAGGACAACAGCATATCACCCACAGGCAAATGGTGCCATAGAAAGATTGAACAGGATGCTGATCAAACTGATAAGAGTGACAACATCAAGAGTAGGCGGCCACAAATGGCAAGAAGTAATCAAAATGATTGAATACTTTTACAGGGTGCCCTGTTTTAAATTGAAAAAGTAAATTGTGTGTTAATGAACCAAAAGTGCATGATTTTGATTGGATGATTTAATCAAACTGTTTTACTGGTATGTGGATTTGTTTATGTATTGTAATTTTCATCAACAAATTTATTTTTTAGAAAATGAATGACAGTTTAAACTTGGTTAGTCAAAATGTGCAATTGGTTAAATTTTACTACCAGAATAATGAAAATGTTACTGCAGCATACAAAACAGCAAACAACATAAAAAAGAATAAATATGCCCCAGTGTATAATACTGTAAAGAAAATCATAAATTGATTTGAATCAACTTCATCTTGTTTGATTCAAGGAAACAGCAGAAAGCGACTCTCTCAAGAAGACATTAATGTTGTTGAAGAACATGTCAAAATCAACAAATGCAGTAGTAATCAGCTAATAAGTGACAAAGTACAATTTTCCAAGTCTAAAGTTCATTCGATATTAAGAAAAGATTTAAAATTACATCCATACAAACCTTCATACCAAAGATATTTTTCAGATGCAGCACGAGATGAGCGGATAATCTTTTGTCAGAAGCTTCTTGCAGAACACAATAATTCACATTCATTTCTTCCCAATATTCTGTTCTCTGACGAAGCAATTTTTTCAATTAACCCTAGTTTCAACAAACAAAATTGTTGTGTATGGTCTACCACAAAGCCTACTGATTATTCGTTCGTCGTAAAGCAATTTCCTGAAAAAGTAATGGTCTGGATGGGATTCACCAAACAATTTTCAATTGGCCCATATTTCTTTGATGGCAACGTCAATGCCGACAGTTATCAGGAAATGCTAAAGAATTTTGTCATCCCTCAACTAAAAAGAAGAAAGAAATATTCTTCCACAGTTCTGCAACAGGATGGAGCTACTGCTCACACTGCTCACAGTTCAATGATTTTTCTGAAGAGACACTTTAAAGACAGACTCATCAGCAGAAACTCTGCATTTTCTTGGCCCACATATTCACCTGATCTGTCCCCTCTTGATTTTGAATTTTCGGGATATGTGAAAGGAAAGGTTTGTGCACAAAGTCACAATAGCATTCAATCTGTCAAAGAATGCATAGAAGATGTTGTTGAATCTCTTTCACCACATTTTTACTCAAATACCATTGATAATATCATCACGTGTTGTGAACTGTGCATTCAGAACAAAGGTGATTTATTTGAATAATTAACATTTTCTGTGTATTGCTTATGTGTTACATTTTTTACAATAAATAAATCCCCAGCTTTCATCTTTCATTTGACATAAAGCACAACAATTTTTTATTGTAAATGCAAAAGTTTTCCACAATTTACTTTTTCAATTTAAAACAGGACACCCTGTATAACACATCTGTAAACTCAACAACAGGAATAATGCCATTCAAGACCATGTTTGGAAGAGAAGCAGCAATGCCATTATCAATGTAATATTTTGCCTACAGCAAGAAGATGGAAAATCAATACGTGAATGAATTAAGAAATCAAATAACAGCAATACACGAGACAATGTGCCCCAACACCAAGAAATCTGCTGTGAGACAACAGCAAAACTATAATAAAAAAATCTACAGTCATGCACACAAAATAGGCAATATAGTCTATGCATTTACACCAATGAAACTGACAGACACAAACCAGGTCCAAAAGTTAAAAACAATTTGGTCAGGTCCATATAAAATAACACAGGTACTACCAACTAATGAGTATATGCTAAGCAATGGTAGATCATTGCATTCCCAGAATTTAAAACAAGCAATGGCAGATATCAAGGAATCAAGACTAGATGAAAATGCTGAATTTAAAATAAATTGAATTAATGGAAATGAAATTATGTATGATATGAGTGAATTAGACAGTCTACTAGAAGAAGGCTTTGATGAGGAATTTGAAACAAACATCAGTAATAAAAATTTACAAAGGAAAGAGCTGCCAAGGCAAGCAGCAAGAGATAAATATATATATGACCCAGAGGTATGGGATTCAAATTTAGTTTCTGAATTTAGGCAAATCAAATGAGATGCAACAGCAACAACTGCTGAGGAAGAGAGTGCACTGAAATCAGAAAGCTGAGGAGATGACAACATCAAACCTGCAGAGAAGAATACAAAGGAGGTCTTGAACTGGATGCCAGACAGAAGGCAGAAGGGATGAGAAAAAACCAATGACTAATCAAAGGTGCAGAGTGAGAAGGCATCTGAGTAGTCCCCAATGCTGATTTGAGGGCAGGGAGATGAAAAGACATAATACCTCTCCCACTGGAGATCTGCACCACCAACTCAAGGGCAAGCAGTGAACCAGTGAAAACCCCAGAGATCTGCAACACCAATTTGAGGGCACACAGGGAACTGGTGAAATCAGCTCAACTTTCCCTCCAGTCCACTTTGCCAACTTGAGGGCAGTGCAACAATTGGAGTTCCTGGGGAAGGTGCAAGTGGGCAAAGAACTGTAAGCATATGAAAGTGATTTCAGGCTGATTTATCTATGGATCCCACAACTGGTCACTTGCTGAAAGAGTCAACTGTGAGCCAATTTGAGGGTGACTCAGTAGAGACCATCAGCATTGACTCACTGGACAGTGAGCTGAGCACCAGTAAACCACTAAGGATTACTCAGCTACACACCCCCTCTGAAACCACATCAGAAAGAACCATATGCTCAAAAGAGAGAGAAAAGAGGATGGTTAAAATAGATGGAGAAACACTGCACCCCTATTTCATGGGAACACTAAAAATGAGGAACAATGCATATGAAAAATTATCACTGGAAATGAAAAGCCATATAAGAAAAGTAGTGAGAACAGAGGGCAGCAACCTACCCATCATACTGGATGAACAGAAAAGACCAATGGTCAACACAATAATAAGTTACCAGAGAGAATTAAATGAGACAGTAGAAAGACCATATATGCACAGCATGGTACATGTCACATTTGATGAAAATTTCACACTCAAGACAGCTCAGGGAATTATGGCATACATAGAACAAATAGCAAGAATACTGGAAATCAATATCAACAAGGACAATCTAACAATCATCCACATCCTCAAAGAAAAAGAGTATAATAAAAACTTAGAAAAACAATTAGATCAAATGCTAAGGATGGCAAGATTCCAGGGAATAAGAATAGTAATTATTGGAAGAATGAAATTTGAAGAACTTCCACCATTTCTGGGTGATCTACAAATGTCAGTGGAAAACATGTTCCTGTGGGAAAAGATACAAACAGAAACAAAGATAGCAAAGTTGATACACCTCAATCTACAGATAGATTATTGGGTAGCTTACTGCAGATTAATGGTGGATCCTTTTATAGCAATAGAGCTATCTAAACAAATAAAAACAATAGAGTTGACAACAAATGTGGAGGCATAGAGAAAGCAAACATGCTAATAATCAAATGCAGGCTCACACAGAGACAGGAGCACATTAAGAGAATACAAGAAATATGGAAAGAAATGAAATTGCAAAAGACAACTAAGGAAGAATGGCCTGAAATAGATATCAAAGCTCCATCAAAAAGATACCACAAAACAATTGAGGTAGCACTAACAGACATAAATAGACATACAAACTAAACTCAACAAAAGACTTTAAAAACATGATATTCAAGGAAAAGAATGCACTGGAAATCAGATTTAGAACATCTGCATTGCTGTTGGCAATATTCACAACCCAAGAGCAAGGATTATTGTTACCAATTTTGAGAGCAGGACAACACAAGCTAACAAAAGCAAAAAAATATGAAATAGTGATGTCCCCAATAAACAAACAAATGAAAAATTGGCTACTAAAAGGACACATGGAGAAATTGACATCCCCTGACAAACTAAAAATGCTGATACAAGAAATCGAGAAATTCATCAGTAGAATAATAATCAATAAGAGCCTGATGGGAAGAACATCAACAGTGGATGTGGCAAATATAAAAGGAATTGCACTGGAAGAGATAATGATATTTGATGAACCCATGAGGAAATATATGTGGGGTGCTACATTGGAAATGCAGCTAGGACAGGCTTAAATGGAACCTTGGTTAACAACTAAAAATATTATCAAAAGAAAAATTGTAGACACTAAGGAGATTGCCAAGATGATGAAAACCAAAAACATACAACAAGAAATGAAGAGATATGAAAAGAAGAGCCCACACTGCATGTTTGTAAAAATTATTAAAAGTGCTGAGATGATGCAGAGGGGAGGCATAACAGAACCTGTCAAAGTATGCAAGATGATAACAAAAACACAGAAGGAAATTCTGGAGGAGGAAGAACTATTAACATCAAAACAACTAATCCTATCTCTGAAAACCCAACAACAAATCAATAAAATCAATATGAAAAAATGGGGAGCCTCCACACCAGAACACACAATGGAATGGATTGATATAGATGACAAGAGATTCCAGGTCAAAATAAAAATAACAAAAGAATTGGAGGAGATTCACTCTATAAACTACCAGTACATAAAAGAGGAACAAACAGTCACATCAATGAAACTCATGTTTACAGAGGCATTCACAAAAACAGAACTAAAAGAAATGCTGAAACCTTGCAATTAACTAGCCATGGACATAGAATGCATTACATCAAAATTAGAAAGAGATGAGAAAATTCAGATAAAAATGAGCAGATTTTTTGGGACATGTTTGAAAGATAGCAAAATGAATTATCCAGCCATGATTGGACTGGCAACAGTGCCAATGACATCAGAAGATTCCAAAGAAATAGAACAACAAATAGAAACAAAAATCCTCATTTGCACCCCACCAGAGACAGTCTCCATCCCAATGGTACTCCCAAGATGGAGGATCCCAAAAAATGTTAAAATCACAAAGACATTCTTACACAAGTATAAGACATACATCAACACCAAGGAAAGAGCCAAAGCAATAGTTGACAGAGAAGATTATAAGAAAACAAAAGAAATAATGCTAAACAATGACAACAAAGAAAGAGTATATGTTGAAGGAACAATAACTCCTTATCAACTATACACACAAGGTAAACCAATAAAAAAGCAGCTAAAAGAATTATGAGATGAAATAGACAAATGAACAATGAAAGCAATAGTGCTATTTTCAGGAGTGAACAATGTGATCTGGCTGGACCTGTGGGACAAGAAATACTGATTCTATGATGGCACAAAGTGTGTGGAGATAGTAATGATGATGAGGTTAAACAAGAACAATCCAACAATGATCAGAGGGAGAAGTTAAAGATAACATATGTTTTTTCTACAAAGATGTAGCAAACACAAGAAGCCTCAGGAAGGTCTTCACATTTTTCTATCTGAACACAATGATACATGAAGAAATGGCGCATACAAGCAGAGCAGACATGCAAATGACATTGATGATAGTGATAAAGCACATACATCTTTACAGAAAATTTTATGACATTTTTTCATCCAAAATGAATGAGCACAGAGAGATAACACCAATCTCAGAAAACATTAAAGAGGCAAAGTTTCTACACTATCACAGCACTGTAACAACAGAAAGAGAGGCAGTATTCAAATGACAAAACAACCTGAATTTGCAACTACAAGCTGGAGCAATCCCCACACGGAAACAATAATTAGAAAAGCTGATGAATTAGGCCACAGAGAATGAGCCATACTAAAAATAATGCAAGCTGAGAGGGGTGTGTAGCATAATCCAAAGCATAATGCTGCAAAGAAGAGAAGATCAGATGATTAGTCAGAATTAAGATAGAATTATTATTTATTGATTAAAAACAATTTAAATTTAATTATCATCATTATGTTTGTAATATGCAACTAAGAAACAATATAGCAAACTAGTACTTGTTGACAAATAATTTGACTAAACAAAGGGGGCAAAAATTCCTAGCTGAACACAATGATACATGAAGAAATGGTGCATACAAGCAGAGCAGACATGCAAATGACATTGATGATAGTGATAAAGCACATACATCTTTACAGAAAATTTTATGACATTTTTTCATCCAAAATGAATGAGCTCAGAGAGATAACACCAATCTCAGAAAACATTAAAGAGGCAAAGTTTCTACACTATCACAGCACTGTAAAAACAGAAAGAGAGGCATTATTCAAATGACAAAACAACCCAAATTTGTGACTACAAGTTGGAGCAATCCCCACGCAGAAACAATAATTAGAAAAGCTGATGAATTAGGCCACAGAGAATGAGCCATACTAAAAATAATGCAAGCTGAGAGGGGTGTGTAGCATAATCCAAAGCATAATGCTGCAAAGAAGAGAAGATCAGATGATTAGTCAGAATTAAGATAGAATTATTATTTATTGATTAAAAACAATTTAAATTTAATTATCATCATTATGTTTGTAATATGCAACTAAGAAACAATATAGCAAACTAGTACTTGTTGACAAATAATTTGACTAAACAAAGGGGGCAAAAACACCATAGGTTATATCTATATTCCATTATCTTGACTAATTAGGTGACCTATAAAGAGACTGATAAATAGACCAAGCATTTATTGTTATCTAAATGTAAGGTAGGAAGCTGCAAGTAACTATTTACTTTATTTATCTATATTAATTAAAGCCAATAGTTTTTGGTAATGGCTGAAGTAATATTTATTAATCAGCTAGTGACATTGCCAGGTTGCAAAGTACAAAATTACACATTACAAATTGAGTCTAATTCATTTATATGCAGCCTTGAGGGTTGCACTGAGTTAGGAGATGGAACACATAAGTTACTTCATTGAGCTGTGATTTGGAATAACACAATCAACAACAGAGGCACACAGCTGTGGATTGATTTGGAGATTGGAGTTGGCCAGAGGCCACAGTAGACTCATGGGATGAAAACTGTGACAATGATCATACTTAAACAGTTTTGGATTAACTGATATAAATATAAGTTAATGACAATATACATCTTGTCAGAGTGAAAGATCAAACTGGTACATCCCTACCCACATTTAACAAGAAATTATAATTTAAAAGAATGATTAGCTCTTTGTTATAGTCTGGTAGCAGATGCTACAGGAACATATTTTGGGATGATGCAGATGATACAAAACAAGACCAAGTTTGTTTAGAAAATAATGCCTTACATTAATTGCTTAGCAACTATAGTTGATATGCAAATGGTGTTTTACTACATATAGGTGATGTGGTATGGCCACATAGAGTTATGATCACCAATGAACTATCAAAAAGTGCAGCCAACAAGACTTCCATATTAACATTAAGTGGGTATTATAATGAGAAATGCCCTGATAAACTGATAAAATATGGTGATGAAAAAAATGCTCAGCATAGACATAGAGCACTAACCATGGAAAGCCAGGTGGCAACTTCTATGGCCCTCTCATGATTGATTTTTTCAAATTTGAAAAATTACTAATACCCAGTGTTAATATTCAGCTAAAGCTTTAAAGATCACAAGACAATTTTTCCTACATTTCAGATGTAAATGCAGATTACAAAACCCAAATTACAGGTGACTTCCACAGAAAGTGTGCATTTGACAATTGAAAAAACACTATTGATAACTCCTGCTACATACCACTTTACAAGAATTCTTACACATAATTTATAATTCCAGAAGGTCAGAACATGCTTACTGGAGAAAATATTTTTTCCAATGAACCCATTAGATGAATTGCCTAGGCAATTGTTTCAAATCACCAGTTTACAGGCACAATGCTTAAAAATCCGTTTTCATACAAAACTAAAGGAATTTGTCAAGTTACTATAACCTGTGGAGGATCAAATATTGCATACACCCCCATGTTAGTTGGAGATGACAACTATGCACAGACATATTGTCAATCAATAAAAGCTCTGGGGATAACTAATGATGGTAGTGGAATACCCTACACACAGTATAACAAGCACAAGATTATGGTTTTTGATCTGACTAGCATTGCAGAGGCCAACAATGAGGTTTTTTTATCCTGGATTGAGCAGTGCAAATAAATGTTTAACACTGGACTTTAAAAATGCAATAACCAAATCAATGGAAGTTATTGTTTTGGGGGAACCAATTCCAAAGCTATATTGATAAACAGCAAAAGGTTATAAAAGGATAAGATATGCATTTTTAAATCATTGTATTGTAGAAAGATGTTGAAACTTGATGACATTTAAGTGGTGGAAGGTTGTATTCACTCTACCAAAGACCCACATTTAAAGTTTGCACATGTTATAAACTATCTATTACAGAAACACAGTATACACAATGTTGGTGTTGAAAAAGTTTTGCAAAGAACCATCACAGTTGATTGATTGGAATTGATACTTTGAGGCTACACTTGCTTTTGAAATGCTCACAACTGTTTGACTACATGCAATTTACCACAATAGCTATGGCTTTGTTAAAAGAGAATTTGAAATTGGCAATGGATATCTGATATTTTACAGATTTTGGTGTAATTTACCAAATTTAGGCCATCTACCCTCTTTATTGTTTTGGCTCTATGCTAAATTTAGACATTGGGGACTTTACAATTAATTAAATATCTAATGAATGCTGATGAGATTTCCTTACATATTCCCTCAGATGATATTCAACCAAGTTTGGTTAAATGTTCATTTTTAATTGCAAATGCAAGTCCATGCAATCACCCTGGTACACATTGGTTGTTGATCATATGAGATGACAATGGTGACTTAATTTTCAAAGATTCTCGTGCATGTCCCTTAAAACATTATCCCAAAATTGAACACTATAGTCACACTGCCTATCCAGGATTTTGCATTTATGAGGGTGATAGAAAAACAAGACTACAAGGAACATTTCTGATATGTGGTGCTTACTGTATATTTTGTGCATTTCTATTTTTTAATAAAATACCAGAGGTGCTTCTGTTTATCAATTTACCATTTATTAATGATTTTTTGTGTGATAATGGTCTTAATAAAATTATCAATATTGTAGTTCAATGTCAGTGTACATCAACAGGTTTGAAGAAATGTTAGAATTGTACCATTTTATATATTTGATCTTTATACTGCAAAAAATATTTTGGCAACTTGTAATATNTTTTCATACAAAACTAAAGGAATTTGTCAAGTTACTATAACCTGTGGAGGATCAAATATTGCATACACCCCCATGTTAGTTGGAGATGACAACTATGCACAGACATATTGTCAATCAATAAAAGCTCTGGGGATAACTAATGATGGTAGTGGAATACCCTACACACAGTATAACAAGCACAAGATTATGGTTTTTGATCTGACTAGCATTGCAGAGGCCAACAATGAGGTTTTTTTATCCTGGATTGAGCAGTGCAAATAAATGTTTAACACTGGACTTTAAAAATGCAATAACCAAATCAATGGAAGTTATTGTTTTGGGGGAACCAATTCCAAAGCTATATTGATAAACAGCAAAAGGTTATAAAAGGATAAGATAGGCATTTTTAAATCATTGTATTGTAGAAAGATGTTGAAACTTGATGACATTTAAGTGGTGGAAGGTTGTATTCACTCTACCAAAGACCCACATTTAAAGTTTGCACATGTTATAAACTATCTATTACAGAAACACAGTATACACAATGTTGGTGTTGAAAAAGTTTTGCAAAGAACCATTAGAGTTGATTGATTGGAATTGATACTTTGAGGCTACACTTGCTTTTGAAATGCTCACAACTGTTTGACTACATGCAATTTACCACAATAGCTATGGCTTTGTTAAAAGAGAATTTGAAATTGGCAATGGATATCTGATATTTTACAGATTTTGGTGTAATTTACCAAATTTAGGCCATCTACCCTCTTTATTGTTTTGGCTCTATGCTAAATTTAGACATTGGGGACTTTACAATTAATTAAATATCTAATGAATGCTGATGAGATTTCCTTACATATTCCCTCAGATGATATTCAACCAAGTTTGGTTAAATGTTCATTTTTAATTGCAAATGCAAGTCCATGCAATCACCCTGGTACACATTGGTTGTTGATCATATGAGATGACAATGGTGACTTAATTTTCAAAGATTCTCGTGCATGTCCCTTAAAACATTATCCCAAAATTGAACACTATAGTCACACTGCCTATCCAGGATTTTGCATTTATGAGGGTGATAGAAAAACAAGACTACAAGGAACATTTCTGATATGTGGTGCTTACTGTATATTTTGTGCATTTCTATTTTTTAATAAAATACCAGAGGTGCTTCTGTTTATCAATTTACCATTTATTAATGATTTTTTGTGTGATAATGGTCTTAATAAAATTATCAATATTGTAGTTCAATGTCAGTGTACATCAACAGGTTTGAAGAAATGTTAGAATTGTACCATTTTATATATTTGATCCTTATACTGCAAAAAATATTTTGGCAACTTGTAATATGCCAAAAATAAACTAAACATATATTTACACATCCAGACATGTATTTAAATAGCTTACATAGGCTAAGATACCATAGCATTAGAAAAAAAGGACAAACATAGTTTGCAGAAAGTTTACAAATCATAATAAAGTATTAAAATAATAGTTTTCTTTTCTTAAAATAGGTTGCATTCAATTAACCAAAATATTGCATTATATTGCAATATTATGTTGCTCATGTTGCAATATATTTATTTGAAGTTTTTTGTATTGCAATTCATTATTGCAAGGCACTGTTTGTAAGGCCAAAAAAGTATAAAATGTTTTATTAGCTCAAAATTTCATTTTTAGGTCAAAACAATGTTGAATTCACCTACTTAATCAAAGGGGTCTAAATAGAAGTCCTTAATTTTATTATTAATTTTCTATATTTTTGAGAAAATGCTTTCAAAGCCAGGTAAATGTTATAATGATATATTGAATGAAGAACTAACTATTTAGAAAAGTATTAGCAAAAAGGCGCCCTTTTACCTTTAAAATACAAACATTTTATGTGAAGAGAACTAGGTGTTGGAAGATTGGAGGTTAGAGTCAGCCAGAGGACTTATAGAAGATCAATCAACAAGGAAACTGCAGTCATTGATCCATACCTAAATACTATTGCACTAAAATGGAGTCTAATAAAAGTTAACTATAATTGTTAATAAGATAAAGCAGTTGATATAAGTACATCCCTACCTGCACTTTCCAGAGATACATAACAAAGGTACTAAAGAACAAGAAACAAAAAATGGAAGAGGGAGTGAATGCATACATAGATGACATCATCATGATGAGTAACACCATAGAAGAAGACAGTGAAAAGCTGGAAAGAACACTATCAATTTTAGAAAAAGCAGGCCTGCAAATCAATGGGAACAAATGTGATATACTGAAGGAAAAGATCATATTTTTAGGACAAGTGATAGAAAAGGGATGAATATGTATGAAGGACAATATGAGAGACATGATCTGCAAAATAAAGAAACAATAACAACAAAGATATACAGAGGATACTGGGTTTCTTCAATTACTATGGAACATTCATACCTAACATCACTGGGAAAACTGCCAAAATGACATGACTAATGAGGAATTCTGTGAACTTTAAATGGACATGGCAGGAGCAGAAGGAATTGGACAATATAAAGGAACAACTAGGAAAACTGCCATTGTTGAACACACTGGATTACAACAAAACTTTCATTCTGGACTGTGACATAAGCAAGGTGGCAATTGGAGTGACACTAGCACAAATAAAAAATGAGAAAGAGGTGCTGATACAATTATTAGCTGCAAACTGAAGCTGAGCAAGGAAAATTATGGTTCAATGAAACTAAAGATGTTAGCTCTAATTGAAAGCATCAAGAAATTTAGACATTTTCTAATTGGACGAGAATTCAGGGTCTGAACAGACAACAGCTGTTTAGCATGGCTGAAGAAGTTGTCAGGAGACAAATCAGGAATAGTGTTGAGATGGATCAAGTTCTTAAATGAATTAACTTTTACAATGGAACACTGGAGAGGAACACTACACACTAATGCAGATTTCTGGACTGCACTCCCAGAGTACCAAAGAGACACAGCCAAGGAAGATGGTGAAAAGAAGCAATTTCAATTCTTACCACATACAGAATATAAAGGATTACCTGAAATAAATGTTGATAAGAAAGGGCAAGCAGCCTTACCAATCATGATGAAAGAGGAAATATCAGAGAAATAGATCATAGAAAAACAAAGGCTCAATGTCATACTGAATGAAATCATAAAAAAAATTGCAAGAACCACAACTAAAACTATAAAAAATTACAGTGAGTTACTATGAGAGATGTAAATGGAGGACAAACAAAAACAGACTCCTATATGTTGAATCACAGAACAACAGGATTACAATCCCAGAATTTTATAAAAGGGAATTAATAAGGAAAGTGCATGAGAGGGGCCATTTAGGCATTACACAAACTGAGAGCACTTTCAGCACAAGGTTTATCACAATGGCAGTGAGAAAAGTCACAGAGGAAATAATCAACAAATGTACAACATGACTCCTCAATAACAAACAGCATTTCCCAATGCAGAGAGCACTGCTGGAAAAAATCATAGCAACACAACCCAATGAAATTGTACACATAGATTTGGAAATGTTATCAAAGGATGAAGAGGGATATCAGCATTTACTAGTAATGGTAGACAACTTTACCAAGTATGTAAGAATGATTCCCATGAAGAACACAACATCTGAAACAACTGTGGAGATAGTAAGTAAGTTTGGACTTATGGAGAAAATAATTACCTACAAGGGCCCCCAGTTCAAGAGTGGTCTATTTCAGGAAATGTTGTGGCTATTAGAAGTAGTCAGTGAGAGAACAACAACATATCACCTGCAGGTGAATGGTGCAGTGGAGAGATTGAACAGAATGTTAATTAAGCTAATAAGAGTGACAACATCAAGGATAGGAGGCAGAAATGGCAAGAGGCAATCAAAATGGTCAAGTACTTTTATAACACATCTGTACACTCAACAACAGGCATGACACCATTCAAGGCACTGTTTGGAAGGGAAGCCTTAATGCCATTATCAATGTAATACTTCAACTATAGTGGGAAGATGGACAATGAATATGTAAACCAACTAAGAAACCAAATCACTGTGATACATGAAATGATGTGTCATAATATAAAGAGGTATACTGTGAGACAACAAAAAAATTACAATAAAAAAAATTTACTGTCATGCACACAAGATAGGCAACAGAGTATATGCATTCACACCTGTAAAATTAACAGACACAAATCAGATCCAAAAAATTCAAACCAATTTGGTCAGGTCTATATACAATAATGCAAGTACTACCAAATAATGAGTATATGCTAAACAACAGCAGATTACTACATTTTCAAAATTTAAAACAGCAGACATTGAGGAAACTAAACTAGATGAAAATGCTGAATTTAAAATAAACTGAATTAATGGAAATGAAATTCTTTACAACATGAATGAGTTAGATAGTTTACCAGAAGAAGGATTTGATGAAGAATTCAAAACAAACAGTAATGAAAACTTACAAACAAGAGTACTGCCAAGAAGGAAAGCAAGAGATAAATATATATATGACCTTGAAGTGTGGGATTAAAACTTACTCACTGAATTTAGGCAAATGAAGAGAAATGCAACAACTGAGGAGCAAGAGAGAGTGCTGCAACCAGAGGAGTGAGAAAATGGTAACATCCAATCCACAGAGGAGAATACAAAGAAGTTCTCAAACCAGACATTGATTTGAGGGCAAAAGGGAGACAAAAAGATAAAATGCCTCTCCCATTAGAGATCTGCAATGCCAATTCAAGGGCACACAAAGAACTGATGCTAAGCAGCCCAACTTTCCCTCCAAAAGTTCACAGTGTTGATTTGAGGGAAGTGCAACAGACAGAGTTGACAGGGAAGGTGCCAGTGGGGGAAGAACCATATGCATATGAAAGTGATTTGAGGCTTAAATATCTACAGAGCTCACAGCTGGTCAATTGCTGAAAGAGTCAACTTTAAGCAGATTCTAGGGCAACTCAGTAGAGACCATCAGCAGTGACTCACTTGATTGTGAGCCAAGCACCAGTAGACCATTAAGGATTACTCAGCTACATGTCCCCTCAGAAACAACATCAGAGAGAACAGTATGCTCAAAAGAAAGAGGGCAACAGATGTTGAAAATAGATGGAAAAACCCTGCACCCCTACTTTATGGGAATCTTAAAAATGAGAAACAATGCATATGAAAAGCTGTCACCTGAAACAAATGCTCACATTAGGAAGATTTCAAAAACAGAGGGCAGTAACTTATCAATCATACTTGATGCCAAGAAAAGACCAATGGTCAACATGATAATAAGCTATTCAAGAGAGCTGAACAAGACACTTGATAGACCATACATGTGCAGTATAGTGCAAGTAACTTTTGATGAAAATTTCACATGCAAGATAGCCCAAGGAATCATGGAATGCATAGATCAAATAGCCAAAATACCAGAGATTAACATTGACAAAGATAACCTAATGATTATTAACACCTTAAAGGAGAAGGAATACAATAAGAACCTAGAAAAACAGTTAGATCAAACATTCAGACTAACAAGAGTACAGAAGATATGAATTGTGATTATTGTTAGAACAACCTTAAGTGAAATCCCTGACTTTTTGCAAAACCTAGCTATGTGGGTAGATAGCATGTTCCCATGGAAAAAAGAAGTAACAGAGACCAAAGTATTGGAATTAATAAGCTTTGACCTACAAGTGGATTATTGGCTAGCAATCTGTAGGATAATTGTGGATCCATGCATAGCAATAGATCTATTCAAACATATGAAGACAATTTAATTGACAATCAGCACAGAAGCTGTAGAAAAAGCCAACACTTAATTTATTAAATGCAGCCTCACACAAAGACAGGACCATCTCAGACAAAGAGAAGAAATATGGAAAGAGATGAAATTACAAAGGAAAACAACACAGAGGTGCCATCCAAGAAATATCACAAAAAGATAGAGGTAGCCCTAATCAAGATAAATAGAGCATATGAGTTAAACACAAACAAAGATTTTAAAAATATGATATTTGAAGAAAAGAACACACCAGAAATGAGGTTCAGGACATCCATGTGGTTGATAGGGATCTTTACAACAGAAGAAAAAGATCTTTGATTACTGATATCAAGAGCAGGGCAACATAGACTTATAAAAGCAAAAAAGTATGAAATCACAATGTCCCCAATCAACACCCAAACAAAAAATTGGCTACTGAAGGGACACATAGAAAAAATGACGTCCCCAGAGAAGACAAGGAAACCAATGCAGATAATTGAAAAAATGATAAGCAGACTCATAATAAACAAAAGCTGTATGGGGAGAACAAACATTGTGGACATGGCTAATAAGACAGGAATCAGTCCAGAAAAAAATGCATTGTTTGATGAACCAATGAGAAAGTATATGTGGGGTGCCACATCAGAAATGCGGCTGAGACAGGTAGAAACAGAACCTTGGATAACAACAAAGAAATTTATAAAAAGGAAAATTGTTGACACCAAAGAAATGTTTAAAACCATGAAGGAGAAAAACATGCAGGAAGAAATGAGATGATATGAGAAAGAAAGTCAGTGATGCACATTCATGAAGATAATGAAGAGTGCAGAGATGATGCAAAAGGCAGCATTACAGAACCTGTCAAAGTCTGTGAGATGATAACAAAAACACAGAGGGAAATTCTTGAAGAGGAAGAATTACTAACCTTAACACAACTGATCCTATCCCCAAAAATGCAACAGCAAATTGATAGAATCAATATAGAAAAATGGGGAGCCACCAGTCTGGAAAGTACAATGGAATGGATAGACACAGATGAAATAAAATATAACAAAGGAATCAGAGGAAATTTGCTCCAGACATTACCAGAAAGTAAAAGAGGAACAATTGGTACCATCTATGAAATTAATGTTCATAGAACCTTTCATGAAAACAGAGTTGGAAGAGCTGCTAAGACCATATAATCAGTTGGTTGTTGACATGCAATGCATAACATTGAAAATAGAGATGAAAGACCAGATCCAGATAAAAATGAGCAGAAGAGGATTAACACAAAGCTTTTGGGATAAATTGAAAGACAGTAAGATGAACTACCCAGCAACAATTGGACTGGCAATGGCACTGACAACATCAGCAACTTACAACAAGATAGAGCAACAAATTGAAACAAGAATCCTCTTTTGTATGCTGCCAGAAACAATATCAATTCCAATGATACTCCAGAGGTGGAGGATACCTAAAGACATAAAAATAGCAAAAATACAAAACCTACATTAACACAAAAGAATGAGCTAAAGTGATAACAGAGACAACTACAAGAGAACAAAAGAAATTATGCTCAGCAATTACAACAGGGAATGTGTATGCATTGAGGGAATGATAACTCCCTATCAACTATACACTCAAGGCAGACCCATCAATGAGCAGCTGAAAGAACTAAGAGATGAGATCAATAAAAGAACAACAAAAGCAGTAATGTTATTTTTGGGAGTAAATATGTAGTTTGGCTGGACTTGTGGGATAAACAGTATCCCTATTAAGATGTCACAAAGCAGGTTGAGATCATAACAATGATAAGATTAAACAAAATGATCCAAATGATATAACAGAGGAGGAAGTAAAGAATAACATAAGTTTCTTCTACATGGATGTTGCCAATACCAGAAGCCTTCAAAAAGTGTTGACATTCTTTTATCCAGAAACAGCAATTCACAATGACTTAGCACACACAAGTAGAGCAGATGCTCAAATGACACTCATGATAGCAATAAAGGGGATCCATCTCTATCAGAAATACTACAAAATATTTTCAAGAATGATGAATGAGTTACAAGAGATCATACCAATATCAGAGAACATCAAAGAAGCAAAATTTCTGTGCTATCATAGTACAATAACAACAGAGAGAGAGGCAATACTAAAAATGATGAAACAGCCAGAAGTTGCAACAAAAAGATGGAGCAATCTGAAAGCAGAAACAATAACAAGAAAAGCTGGTGAATTAGTCCACAGAGAAAGAGCTGTGCTAAAAATAATGCAAGCTGAAGGGGTATGTAGCATAATCCAAAGATCAACACTGCTAAAGAAGAATAAAAAAGAGATTAGTTGGTCAAGAAAGATTATCATCAAATTATGATTAAATTAATATTAATTGTAAATCAAAATCAATTTAAGCTTAGCATCATTAATTTTGTAAAATGCAACTAAGAGAGAACATTACTAAATAGTACTTGTTAATAAAGAATTTGGCAAAATGAAGGGGGCAATATTGCTTCCACTATTTTTAGCCATCTTAGCAGATGATAATTTGAAATTCAAATCAACAGGTACTTTTTGAAACAAAACTATAAATAGAGAGAAATCATTTTACAAAGCTGTTGAAGTAAATACTTTGAAAATCTTATCTTTAGATTTAACTTGGTTTGCTTATTATTAAATCATGTAAAGCTAAATGGTAAATGCAGTAGTAGTGGCTGGGGCACACATTGGGAGCAATTCAAGGGTCCTTGATCCAAGCCATGAACCTGCCTCTAGGTTAGGGATATGAGTAGGAGTTTTTCTGTTTAGCTGACTATTGATTCTTTCTGCAAAATGTATGCAATAACAGAACTTAAGAAAAAAGGCTAGTTAGCCAATTGTAGGATATTATATTTTATATTAACTAGACTATGTAGGAGACCCATAAATAGACTGATAATGAGACTGAGCATGTATTACTAATTAAATGTAGGTTAGGAAGCCTCACATAATTATTTAATTAATTATTTAACTTACTTAAAGTCAACATTTTTCAGTAATGGCTGAACATGTATTTATTAGGCAGCTAGTGACATTGCTCAATTGCAAGTATAAATTACACATTACACATTGAGTTTAAGTCAGTTACATCCAGCCTTGAGGTTTGCACTGAGTTAGGATAGGGAACACATAAGCAACTTTGTTGTGCTGAAATTGGGAAACAATCCATTGGCAGTAAAGAGGACTAGGTATTAGAAGATTGGAGTGCAGAGTTGGCCAGAGGCCTTATAGAAAATCAATTTGTTAAGGAAACTGCAGTCATCAATTCATACCTAAATAGTATTCAACTAAAATGGAGTCTAATAAAAGTTAACTACAATTGTTAATAAGATAAACCAGTTGATATAAGTACATCCCTACCCACACTAAACAAAGAATTATATTCAAAAGGAATTAATCAAGTTACACTAAATTTGGTAGCAGATGCTATACTTAACCATAGTATAAATTTCACCATGACTTGAAATTAAAAGCATTTTCATAAATATTACATACATCAAGTGTTAGATCAAATATTGCATAAAAATATGATTTTTAGTAAGTATTACAAACTAGTATAAACATGATGGAAGCAAAATTCAAGGATCAAATTCTTACATGCATAGATGTATTTGAAATCTAAACATTTAAAGATGCTATGTCACCATTTATTGCTTGTAAATAGAAAACTTAATAAGTGCTCAGTGAATTTATAAAAGTGTGTTATGTTCATGCAACCTAACTTGTCACTAGCTGCATAGTTAATATTACATGTAGCCATTACCAAAATATATTGCCTTCAATAACTAGTTTAATATACAATAGCTTCTTAACCTACATTTAATAATCATTACATGCTTGGTCACATTATCATTCACATTATCATCATTAATTTGGATCTAAAATAATATAAATACAAATTCCCAGGTTTTGGCTTACCAACCATATTTTGAGCTTGTTAAGTTTAATACATGTAGATAAATGATCAGTAGTAAACTAAATGAGCCTGGAACAAAGACCCTTGAATTGTTCCCATGATGGATCCAGGCCACTAATAAACACAACATGTTTAGCATGACATTGTATTAGATAATCAATCTGTGTTAAAGAAGCAATATATGAATTCTGAAGAAATTTCTTTATCAATTGTTNCACAACATGTTTAGCATGACATTGTATTAGATAATCAATCTGTAGTAAAGAAGAAATATATGAATTCTGAAGAAATTTCTTTATCAATTGTTAACATGAATCTGAATCTATTTATAGTAGCTCAAAAAAGTACCTGTCAATTTCAAATTTTGAATCTTTTGTCTGCCAAGATGGCAGCTAAAAATAATGGAAGTGATTTCACCCCTTTGTTTAGTCAAAATTATTAGTATCAACAAATACTAGTTCATAATCAATTACACTCATATTACTTGGTTGCAATGTACAAATTAATCTAAGCTGATGATAACTTTTTACAATATATTTTTAATCATATTCATATTTGAACTTAGTTCTTCTTAATTGACTTTAGCAGCTTAGGTTTTATTTGGATGTTGCTACATGTACAATTGCTATCAATTACTAGTGTATTTTCTCACAAATACATAAACACATAAACAAAGTGCACTTATAATATTACTGTACTACCAAAAAAGAAATCAATTCAATAAAATAATATATGTTATTATTAATTACAGCTAATAGTTACTAGCAGTGTTTTTGAGTTAAGTTTGAGTTGTTTGATATAGGATTAAGTTTTTATTTTTCAAATTAGTGTTTGAGTAATTTTTAAACAAAATTTTGAATATTGATGATTTCTTTTCTGAGTTTTACCTTTGAGTCCACTTAAGATTCTAAAAGTGTGAGAACTTGAAAACTCTTGTTGCTAGTGACCAGCTTTCTCAATTGTTGTCCACTTTAGTTATGAATAAGGGTATGGTTAGTTATTGAAATGTGTGGTTGTGATTACACAATGAACAAACAAATTAAAATTTACACAGAGAATAAATCCTGCCTTTTGGCAAATGTATGCTATTAAATTATAGGGATTAAGACCTATTCAAACCATTTATTGAGCTAAAAATTATGAAGCAGATGCAAACTTGGGCATTAACATTTTAGTATTTCTAGATCAATTTAGTTCAATGATAGAATTAGTGAGCTTCAATTAGCTTTTGACAATTAGCTTAATCTCAATCTTTATTTTATTATCTCAGCAGAATCAAGGATTCATTAGGTTCTTGTAGAGTATTTATTTATAGGTGTTTATTTCTCAAATGAAGAATTATAAGATTACCATTCCCCCTGATAAAGCCTAAATTCTACAACAGAGCTTTTTTTAGTAAAATTTTATTGGGTGGGCAAAGGGATAAAATGAAATATTTATTTAACAAAACCAGTTTTTATCAACCTTTATTTAAGTAAATTTATAGGTTCATTTCCAAAAATAGTACCAATCTATAGTAATCATGAGATTTCACTGGGTGGGCAATCTAAAATACTGGTTGGGCAATTGCCCATCCAGTTTCTATGTTAAAAAATCTTCTGTTCTGCAATATATATAAAAATGTCACATTGCAAAAATTAATACAAAAACTTGATTTTTCAAAATCCAGAAATTTAATCATTTAGGCTCATGTGAATTCCAAAATCATTCTAAAAAAATGTTGAACATAAATCTTTAGTATTCAAACTTGAGGTTGCGTGAAAATCTCCCAAAATATATAATAATGAATCAATTATTTTAAATCTTTAATTTTTATCAAATGCAAAAATATATTTTTGTGTATATACCTTAAATCATTGTAAAATTTTAAAATATAATTCAAGGGTTAATGCTCAAATTATTTGAATTTCACAAAAGAACTGACTAAGACCAGAGTTATTGAAATTACTTCAAATTATTTGGTGCAAAATTAAAAAATTTATTGTCTGGGTTTGAAGTTGAGTGTTTTTTTTGAAGAATATTCCTTTATAATATTTTAGAAGAATTTTGAATTTTATAATTTATGAAATATTTATATTTAATTGCTAAATTAGCTGAAACTTACAGTTCTTCATCTTTCATTATATTTCCAGTGAGATTTGGACATGAGTTCAATCTCAAGTATTGATGATTTTTTTCAAAGATGACTGAGCTTTGAGTTTTTCGCGTTAATTTGAATCCATTGCATCACTTATGTGTAATTGCGAAATGCCAGAACATACAATTAGTAAAAAAGTAGATTTACAATTTTGAATAAGTGGTTTTAAAAATTGTGACTCAAAGCAAACTCGAAAATTTAAATGTACTAATTAAATTCTAATTAATCATTCTACTTATATCTCTTCGCAATTTGCAAAATAATTCAAATGACAAAGTCATTGTAAGCCCTAAATATCATTAATTATACATATATGTTAAAAAACTACATCATTTCTAATTTCGATACACTTATTTTAATATATTTCTTAATATAAAAGTGTATATAACAATTTTGACCGATACAATCAATTTTATATTTAGCCATTGTATTAAAGCAATGTTCATTAATTACATATAAATAACTAGAATAATATTTCTATTAGCTTAGCTTTTATGTATTCATACTTTCTGCGATTCTTTTTTGTTAGGTGAAACGTCGATTCTTTTTAAATTTTTGATCTAGGATGCTTAATTATTTTCATACATAATATATTATGTAATTTTACTTAATGGTTTTTGCCTATCTAGGTCCTTACTATTTAAACTTTTTCATTGCTGAACATGAGTAAATTCATTTTCTCAAAAAGTGTACATTTCATATTTGTAATTTTGTCAGTCGTGATTTTTGCATTTGAATGTTTTAGATGACTTTTGCTGTTGCTGGCAATGAAACATCGCATTGTCAGAATATAAACAATAATGTGTCTTCGCTTCCTCTCAAAAAAACTATCCTTGCTGGAAAACATCCAAGCACATTTTTCAATAGTGATGAATTGACGTTTAATATTTCTCATCCCATTGCTAAAAGTAAGTTGTTTCAATGGATTATGTATGTATCTAAGGATATTATCCTTAGTAATGCGTGTATTAAAATCTATTTACATTTCTATCAAACTAAGTACATATATGTTGAAGTTCAGTTTAAATAGAAATCTAATATCTATTATAGTATGTATGTCTTTAGTATTGATTAGGTTAATCTCGATTTGATATGATGATGATGATGATAATGATGATTAACACCTGATATCCAACACTCCTTAAAACATACCTCGAGTTCTTAAAATATTTTGTATTTTATGAAACGAAAGAAATTTCACGAAATCATTGAATAGTGTTCGCAGGAGTCTTTTTCGAAGTTTGACTTAAAATTTCTACTATTCCGCACTTTGAACGTGTTGTGTAATACCACTAATTCCATTCCATGGATCAACAACACAATACATTTGTTTTAGTAGTATGCTTTTTTGACGACATAAATCCCTTTTGAGAACCAAAAATAGTTTTTTGTGATAATAATCATTAGTTAATGTCTCTGCCATATTTAAGAAATTGTAAAGTGCAAATGCTCCAAATCTGCTATGATTTTTAACAGAAATGATTCAAAATATTGACATCCTTGCTTGATACGACTATTTCAAAGTATATTGTGCATTGAATTACTATTACTTTAGTGTCTCAAAAATCATGCTTTAATATTTTATTTTGTCTTTGAAGTTATTTTTAGCTCTAAAATGTTTTCAATCCAGTTTTTTCTTCAGCTTTGCAAGATCTCTAAAACTTTATTTTTATTTAATGGTTTTCCACTTGAAGAATTTTTCATTTTGTTTTATTAAAATCAATTTTAGAATCGTTTTATCCAAAATAGCTTCCGGTTCTCCAAAGTTGAATGCGGTTCGGACTCGGTGGAAGTAATGAAGACCAAAATGAAAATGCTGATGTAAATTAGTTCTGAGATATCTGCGCACGAACGTTGATTGTTTTCAAACCCGAGTTCTTTTCCAATAATCTTGATACACTTTCATGTAATATATCTGCCATTATCCTTGAGTTCTATCAATTCTTCAGCATATTTACTCGATCTAGCCATATACCTAGGAGGTGTTGTGTTATGGCCTCATGTCACTATATGGGTCATTCCGAAGCTCTTCTAATATCTAATATTCAGGACCCTATTGAAATGCTATTAGTTAAATTCCGTGAAAAATCTCTTTTAGCATGTGTCGTTTATATTCCTCCATCCCTCTCTAAAGATTCCAACCAAGAAATCAAAGCGTATATCATTGATACTGTGGATAACTTCTTACTTCATAATCCTGATTATCAGGTAATGCTTTG
>CABFPE010000413.1:24683-36490 GCA_900660155.1 Hofstenia miamia | reverse complement strand
GACATTGACATAGCAAATCATTATAACAATATTAACAAAAATTTAGCATGAATGAGGTATGAAGATTAATAACATTAGATGGGTCATTAAAAATTTTTTCATATTGACATTAAAATATTTATCTGAGTCTTTGTTATAAAATCAAGTATAATATTTTATCATTTAGTCTAGATTACAACTCAATAAACAAATGCTAAAACTAAATTTGGATGTCTCTTTTGATATAATTGATACGTATACCTCATTCATGCTAAATTTTTTGTTCATATTGTCATAACGATTTGCTAGGTGGATCTCAAGGTTCCCTATGTCGATTTCAAGATTTCGTATGTTGATAAAAAGTACCAACCGCAAAATTTAGCAAATATTTTTTATTGGTTTTTTATTTTTAAGGAATTTAATCTAAATTAATCATTTTTAGCTAAAAATATTCAAATTTAAATTTTAGTGAAAATCCCCCATTGTCATACATTAAAACATCTTAAGTAGCGTTCAGACATACTACTTTGTTCACAATTTTTTTGAATTTAATGAGGTTGTCAGCAAAAGTTGTATGTGCGAACGCAAAAAAACTTTGTCATCAACAAAATCGATTCTACTTTGGCTGACAACTTTTGGCGAGATAATGAGGTTGACAAGAAAAGCTTTAGGTGTGAACGCGAAAAAACTTTGTTGTGAACTTTTCAAAACGAATTCAGAGTGCTAGCATAAACGACGGTATTTATTACTTCCGGGGGAAGGGAGCGGGTTTCTTATCTTCATTGGTTTCGCAAAAAATGTATGGTTTACACATCAATAAAAAAGCACAATAATTACTTTTGACCATATCGACAATAAATTAAATCACTACCAACCGTATATATATAGTTGCTGTCGTTTTCGTAAATACCCAAGTCTACTTGACCTGCTTTAATTTAAAATTTAAATATATTGGTTTTGTAAACTATAATTGAAAAAGTTGTGAAGAAAGTTGTAGGTCTGAACGCGATAAAACTTCGTTGTGAATATTTTAATTTTCTAAAAGTTGTGAACAAAGTTGTATGTCTGAATGCTACTTGAAAGAAAGCTAAAATCAAAAACACAATTTTCAAATAATTAAGAACATCTAATATTATAAAGAACAAGGACATTCTTGAATTACACTTTGATTTCATCTGTAGTTTATGAATTCAATTGTGACGATTGTCATATATATATATATATATATATAAAAAGTTGAGTTAATGTCATTTATTTATTTAATTAAGTTAAAAAAACGATATAAACTGTATAATTATGGAAAGCTTGTATCACAGCAAGTGTTCAAGATATGATCCAGATTGTTCGACACACAGATGATATCGGCGAAGAAAAGACTGGAAGCTTTTCGCAATGACGTCTGCTTCAATGTTCGTCAAAATATCAGTTAGTTTGCTTGCCAGTTCATCCAGATTTCGAGGCACAGGTTGTTGATACAGCTTATGTCGAATATCACCCCAAAGCCAAAAGTCTAGCACAGATAGGTCCGGACTTCTTGGTGGCCATGGAAATGAACTGCCTCTCCCTATCCAGCGATGAGGTATCTCCTTCTCTAGAACGTTTCTTACTTCACGGGAGAAATGAACAGGAGCACCGTCATGTTGGTAAATCAGATCTCTGTTTCTCCTTTCTTTGAGTTTTGGAATCACAGTTGAAGTAAGAATTTCTTTGTAGGTGTCTCCGTTCATCGTGGAATGCAAAATTCGAAAATGAATTCCAATGCTTGGAGATACCATCGCCCAACACACTATTGCAGCCCATTTCATTGTTGTCTCAACTGTAGCATGCGGATTTTCCCTGTTGTAGATAAAGGCATTATGTGAGTTCACACTTCCGTTAAGGTGAAAACACGCTTCATCGCTGAAACAAGTTTTGAAATAAAGTTAGGATAATTTGCTTGATTTTCTAGCACACGTTCGCAGAATTGCAGTCATTTTGGTTGGTCATTGCTTTAAAGTTGCTGAACACGAGTAAATTTATAAGGTTTCATGCCTTCTTCCTTCAGAATTTTATTCACTGAAGAGACTGACACTCCAAATTGCTAGCTGTTGTGGGACAATCCACGAATTCTGAGAGAATTTCGTCTCGCTTTTCTTCTGAAAATTGCCTCACACTATGATCCCCAATTCGAGGTTTTGGTAAAACAGAGAGTGTTTCCAAAAACCTACTTTCCAATGGCGTAATGTACGGGCTGGAAGTGGATCTTTACCATAAATGTCGTAGAATTGTCGACGCGCTTCTTCCCAGTTCTTTAAAGCAATACTGAGTGAAACAACAGTGGCGATCTCTTCATTGTTAAGGTCACGATACTCCATGATAAGATAGCGAGCCGTCGAAATGAAGACACTGTTTCAAAAACTTGTTAGATAGATAGATAGATAAACGTTTATTCGAGCGGGCATACAAAAATTAACAAGTACCGTCAGGCTAGCTGAGTCATAAACGGGAAGAATTGTCTTGATCGGACTCTAAGGCGGCAGCGGAAGTGCCTGATGCGTCCAGATGGGCACGCTTCAGGGTAGAGGCCGTGCAGGTGATGAGTTTGATGTGCACAGCTTGTGAAAAGCATCTTGGCCAGGCGGAGCTTTCTGTCATGAAAACTCATTGCATCGGAATGAGCGGATATGATCCTAGTTGCACGGTTCAAAAGGGACTGCACCTTGTTCTCAATAGTTAGCCCAAGGCCCACGAAGGCAGGCGCGCAATAGTCAAAGCTGGAGAGAATAGAGAAATCGATACTCAATCACAACGCAGGAACTCACGATGCACCAATCAGATAAGCGAATAATGTCGTCATGACGTCACAGCAAGATTTTGTCATCACAGGAGACAGCAGTGAGCACAGCAAAAGACATCCATTTGATTTAAACACATTTGATAGCTGGCTGGTCGTAGAAATTAAAAGTGTTGAAAATCGGCAAGAAGATCGCGAACACCCTTTATTTATATATATAGTGGGCCCTGGTCTGACATGTATTTCATCCAACAACTAATAATCCTAAAGCAATCCATAATCCAAAAAATGATAGAAAGACACAACGCCTTATATTGAAAAACAAAAATATGAATGCTAATTTCAATAAAATATTCACAGTAATAATATGCATGAAAAAATGGAAAAAACTTACCATGAATCGACAGAGCGCCCGTTTGAAGAAGCATATACAATTTAATTGACTGAGTCATCATAGTTAAGGGTCAGGCTTGTCGAAAAAATTGTTATTGTGGAAAATTTTTCTAGTAAAAACTTTAGTACTACGATCAGTTTTTATTGATTTGTCGTACCCGAGCTCTTCGTGGCAATAAAATATTAGCAATAAAATAGTTTATCTTATAAAACAAGCATCTTAAAAAGTCTGTGGTGAAAAACAGTATCATATATTCATCAGGGGAAGAGCCAATGGGCAAACTTAAAATACAGAAAATTTAAAATTTTCAGTTGGTGCTATATTTTAAATACAGTAAGACAATAATGATTAAATATGATATATAGCATAAGAAAAGTTGCCTAAATTACGAGGGGCATTGATTCTGAATCCCGACCGAAAAATGGCAATCTCTTGGGGTGGGTTGCAGCCAGTAATTTTTTTTATTTTCCTGCTAGAGTAAGTCCTTAAGAATTACTAGAAGGAATATGAGCTAAATGGGTGTATTTGCTAATGCAAGCTAGCGGCGACGAATATTTCCGACTGTATTAGTTAATTCACCACTCTTAAATTCTATTTGTTTACGACGCTCGCGCCAACCATTCCAAATGATTTAGTCGTAATTATTATAATTGTAAACTTCACGAGTCTTTGTATGCTTGCCTGTATTTTTAATTGGTAACAGACATTTAAAATTTTCGTAAAACCAATAAAGCAGCACATTAAGTACACTAGCTGAATTATTACATTTTATTTTATATATTTATATTTTACTTTCATCTCTCCACTTGACATTCTGGCTAAATTTGTGTGAGAGTGTCTTGTTGAATCATCTCCAAAATCATGCAATATGATCTCTGGTTGATCACAAAAGCTATCAGGTCCCCAAATGCTAGACACATATTGTGCTAAAGACATTTAAATAAATAAAAATTGCGCAGTTAGTAATAACGCAGTGTAACCAGGGTTTTCAAGTACTCGGAATTTTATAAACTCCAACTCGGATGAATTCGCAAAACTTCATCAAAAAACTCGGAATAGAATTCATTAATACTTTTACTCAGACTCGAATGAAAATTGCTTGAAAAATAAATTATTTTAAATTTCACTTGCTTTATCAACTGCAAATAAATATGTTTTAGAGAAAAAAACTAGGAAATTTGAAAAAAATGTCGAACGAATTCGGAATAGGCCTATTCTTCAAAAGATACTCGAACTCGGTCCGAGTAACTCGAATTCAATTCAAAAAGTTTGAGTACGACTATATTATTGGTCGGTTGGCCACTTGGCGTTGAATTAGCGAATGAAATCCGCGGGCACTAATTGTACGAGTGTATATTAACAAATACACTTTGCCAACCGGCTACGCGGGTTTGAATTAACTAATACATTCAAACCCGCGGTTTCAGTTAATCCTTCTTAAGTAGATTTTTCCGCTCACGGTTTCAATAGTTGGCTAACCGGCGACACGCTTGCAATTAGGAAATACGCTCAATATATTGCTTCCTTCTATTTTTAATCATCAACTCATTTAGGTTCTTTTTCACCTTTATTTTTCTAAAAAATTACTGACTTCACAACTTCATTTGCATACCAAATCGCAACCAATGAATATATTTTTGAAAATTGCCAAGGGTGTAGGTCAAAAGTGTATCCTTCCCTGTGACATGCTCAATACTTTATCTTTAATAGTTTTTAATAAAAGAGGATGGCCGAATCGCCCCCCCTCCTAAGTGCGTTTAGGGTTATATCTATTTTCTCTGATGTTTTGTGTCCGGCCTAAGATCAAATTTTGAATGTTCAGAATCTTCAAATTTCCCACAGTTTATTTATATAAGCCTATTAATAGGTATTCGATGTACAGCCGTGAGTTCAAGGAATATGACACCCTCCTCTGTTTGTAAGGCCCATATAATAGAATAATAAACAACTTTAAGTTCACAAATTCGTTGTACTTGCATATATTTGAAATAATGCAAATTACATTATTGCACTAACTAAATATTGTAAAAAGCCTGCACCTTTAAATAACATATTTATGTAAATCGATTCGTACACACACTATATATTTTTCATCAATATGTGCGATTTTGATAGATTACATTTTTTGCTATGAAAATTGCCTAAATTGATTAAATCATAAATTTCAATCATTTTTCTTATAGAACTATTCGCAGTGTGTATGAATTGGTATTTAAAGTTGTTCAGTAACATAAAAACTAATGAAATATTCTAATTTAAAAATTTATATAGACGACTATTGTATAAGTTTAAACTTTAACATTTTCTCTTAAACTTTGTAGTGATCAACATTTGGTAAATCTGAAAAACAAAAATTAGTTTCATATGAAGCTAGTAAGCGCGTATTTTTTAATATATAATACAAATCCATATTTCCGTGGGGCCTCATGGGGAGCCAAAAGGACCTCGTGGGTGGGATAGGTGGAAATGAAATCTTTCCCCATATGTTACTTGGATATTTGTTGGGTACTATAATTCTAGAACTCTCTTATTGATTTCCAAATTTAGAAAAGATGACATCTCTATTCTATATTTATAGTGACTAAAAACAATGAGACAATCAAATTTTTTTGAACAAAAGCAAGCATCAATATCACACATGTTTTAATTTCTAGCATGGTCTCTACCAGAAACAGTAATATATCAACTCTGTACTTGGCTTTGGAACTCGTTTATTGAAGTGATTTTCAGGAAACGCAGCAATTCCGCCAACATTTTATTTTCATCCTCAAAGCTTATTGAATTGTGACGTTTTTTTCAGCGAATTGACCAACTAACCGAGCATATAAGTTGTAATCGTGTGAATGTGGTGATTGCTCCAACAGTTCCAAGCCTCTTTTGTTAATATAATCTTTAGTAAATGTTGCCACATTGTCAATTTCAGCGTGCAAATCATTAGTGTGTTACAGATCCAAAAATTTGTAGCTGGACGTCATAGAATGAAAATAGTATAAAAGTTAGAAAATAAAGGCACTCGTGTTCCGTTTCCTTGATTTTGGTTTTTGCAGACTTGAAGAATTTGGACATTCTGAATATGATCTTACTTTTTTTTCTGAATTTTATATTATTCTGAAATTGATCTTACTTTTTTAAATATATATTACTTTAGAAGTTGTCGCTAAAAACTATTTAGCGCCATTCCTATTTCTCACTCACAAATAAAACAAATATTTTATTTTTTTACTGAATGTGTTAAGCTATTGCTAACATTTATGCCTATTTCACTTTTCAGTGCAAACTATTGCTTTTGAAAATACTGGAAAGTGTCTCAAAAATCCATATTTTTGGCCGTAAAGAACCTTAATATATTGGCAGCGTTTTCAGTGTCGTAGCCAGCCTAGAAAACGGAGTTATAAATATATATATATAAATAAAATTTCAAATTAAAGCAAAAGACCTTAATACGGTTGTAATTAGGCTACACAAACTGTTACATCTAGATTCCTGTACTAAAAGGTTGAATTTTCTTCAAAAGAGGAAAAGTATATAACAGAAAACTGATTTCTATCAACAATTTGTATAATAATTAGTATTGGTGTAGCAACTCATTGGTAGATTCAAACTTATAGTGTGCATACCTTCAACTATCATATCAGTTATACCACTGGTTTAGAAAATATGTGGTGGATTAGAGTGCCCTAAATACTTTAGATTCCGAAATTATTGAATCGTTTCTTTTTTGAATAAGATTTATTTGACATTGCATTATATTTAGAATTTGCCTGGTTACTTTATTTGAGCAGAATTTTTAAATAGTCAACCAAAAAAATTATTGGGTGATTAAATAGTTAAAACGATTAAAGTTATATTTGTAGTAGATATTAATGCTTCTCGTTTTTTATGATGTTTTTATCTTAGTGTAATATAAAAATGTTCTTCTTTTATTGACGGTTGTGCATAAAATTTTCTGAATTTAGGAGTTATTTACACCTGTATGTACCTAATATCGCTTAATTTCCAATGTTTATATTCAATACGAAATGTGTTCCAAAATAATGATCCAATCCCAGCAGTTTAGTATTCTCCTTAGTTTATACAGAGAAATTGATGAATTATATAAATCGTACGTCGCCAGGTCGATATTGGACTAATCTGCATTATTTAGACCCATATCCGAAACTGCTCAGTTTCTGATTCTGATTTGAATTCAGTGTTTTAGAAATATTCAATAGAATATTTTATAAATGCATTGACAACTGGACACCATATTAATTTAATATCGTCGATTTGAGTCATTAGTAAATCAATATTCTAATTTCCTAGTTTGTTAAAATGTCTTGAATGCCATACCAGTAGTTTCATTGGTATGAACCACCCGGAAACAATTATTAATTTATATTTTTAGAGGCTTCTGTGTCGAACATTTTTTCTGATCTTGAGCACTTGTCTACTTGGTCCTCTGTCAACCATCTCGATTTTAGCACTACCAAGACATGTGGTATTTCCTTTTCTGTGGCTCCCCCTTCTGATTTGCCTCTACCTGTGAACTTTGCGCCTCATCACACTCATCTTGGAGTTCAACTTGCTGCAAACTTAAATTGGACTGGACATGTGTCTTTGCGTCTCCGCAAAGCTAATTCCTCGCTATTTGCCCTTTTCCGTAATGTTCCTTTTAATACCTCGTCCGCTGTGAAACTCTCTTTGTTCAAGTCCATTCCTCGCGCCATTCTTCTCTACGCGTCTCCTTGTTGGTGGCCTTCTCGTGCTTTGTTCCACTCCATGGAACGTTTCCAGAAACGCGCTTTCAAATGGATTTCCTCTTTGGACTATAAAGACGCTCTGCTGAAATTCTCCACTCTCCCGCTGTCACTCTACTTCCATGCCTGTGATCTCCTTCTGTTCAATCGACTACTGACTCGCAAATTGGATCTTGATCCTTTTGATTTCATTAAGTTCTCCAATTCCTGCTGCACTCGCTCTGATGATGTTGTCACCTTCTCCATTCGTCGTACAAAGAAACATCGCACCCTTCACTCGTTTTTCAATCGTGCTTGTACTGCTGCTAATTACATCTTGACTCGCAACCCTCCAACAGCGATTGATTTCTTTTCCCCACCACCGAGCTTCAAGAAATCTTTGATGGCTTTCCTCTTTGCTGAGCCCTTCTCCGACTTCGCCTACTCTTCCATTTGCTCCTATTTCATCTCCTGTGACTGTCCTCGCTGCCGTAAAACTTGACTTGTTTTTATTTTCTTGTTATGTATGCCTTCAGCGGCTAAATAAAGTCATTGATTATTATTATTATTATTATTTAAGCGCGCTACTAGGGCTTAAGCTTTTTGAATTCCCGAGTGTGCAAAATACATAAATATTATGGACATCAATATAATATTACTATAAAAATTAATTAGAGCATTAAATTTGGTCTACTAAACTGTTATATTTATATTAAAGATTAATGCAAAGTTAGTATTTTTGAACAACAAATTATAGTGAACAGTTGGCAGGGTGTGCAGTGTGCTTAATAGTAGTTTTATAAATGCATAATACCTCCCAATGCGTTGATCACATAATAAATCTCACCAATATTATTTATATATTATGTTAGTGATAATCAATTCTGACGGTACAGAGTTAAAAATTATGTAGGAGCTCTCAGTTATCTCTAAACAGAAAACAAGAAAACACAATAATACATCAATTTCTCAAAAACAAAAACAGTACCTTAAAAGGTTAAATACAAAAATACAAGAAAATACAAAATAATGCATTAATTTTTCAAAAATAAAAGTTTATACTGAAGTTCCGTTTCCCGCTAAAGATTTTAATGTAGCATCTGTCCCGTACGATACCATTAACGGTACCACATTTTTAATCCTTTACCGTGCCGACGGTCTCGGTGCCGCAGACCTCTAGTGTATACACACAAATGTATATTTTCACTTTATGCGTATATTTTCACTTATTTTTGTAATTGATTTTAGATTAGAATGAATAGGCAGGTGTCCATTGAGCTGACATCGCTTGATAAGGCTGCTATGAGGGAGTGCATATCTGATGCATTCTTTTATAGGTCGTTACCTTTAACTGGTATTTCAATTTATGGTTTATTTCACCTTAAAAAAGTTGGTAAACTTAAAGGATTTGGACGCATTGGTATTCTACCTCATTGCACATTGTCTGCATTTGCTTGCTACGTAATAGGTAATTGTATTTTATAAAATTTATTGACATGTTCAACATATTTAAAGCTTAGCATTTTGGTTTTTTTGCAGTTTATAGATAAAAGTTTGTTATTTCACTTCTTTACAACATTTTTTGTACTCAAATGTACATAGATAGAAGTATTGCAACCTCCTAATGATGGTAATAAGTGTTCACCCGAATAATTTATCCAAAATATGAGGTTAGTTAAGCTAAAAGCAAGGCAATATATACCAGACTCTTTCTATTACTATCTCTTTCAAGCAATCTTTATTGAATTGAATTTCTGATTTTTTACCAGCCATTTTCCAGTTTGCCAACCTTTCTAATTGCTTTATTAGATGTACATGATAGTTGTATATGATATACTTCGTATTGACTGCAGATACTTCAAATTTTCAAAGAATAGATATTGTGATGTAAAGGAGTACATATATTGGTGTTTAACCTTCAACGAAATTCTCCAAGTTATGTAAAATATTTTCGATATTTTAAAAAATTAGATAATTTTGTTGCAATCTCTGCAAAAATATCGGTTTTTAGCAGAGAAGATATGCTTGCCAAATTTATATATATAGTATATAGTACCATCATGACCGTAGTTGTTAAAAGCCTTACTTTACGTTATTTAAAAATTATAAAAAACGTACGTTATTTTATGTTGTTTAATAACTCTCGGTATAACACGTGAACCGAAAAGAATTATTTATAACTGAAACCAGAACCTATATTGTATAATAATTAATTCATTTTAAGGTACTACCAGAACGTATGTGTATTTTAAATCAATCAGAAACGTCACATACAGTTTCTGGTGCTTCCCAGGCAGGCGAGTTCTCTTCGTTATTCAAGTCCATCACCCGATGAATCAGTTTATCAGCCCTCTCTAGTTCCAAGCTATTGAGCTTTTTATTGTGTATAAAGTCATGGATAGATCAGTTTCCGGCTAAAATACGATCAACGATCATCCTTACCAGAATGTTCATTTTCGCAAAACACAATTTCCATTTACCGGCGTCCAATTGTTGAATGTACTTCCATTCAACGCCCTTGACACGTATGCTTTACGATACACTGAAACGCACAATGACAGGGACAGAAGTGATTTATCACACGGTGCGCATGAAGTGAAGCACTGCGCAGATTGTGCAATCCCTGCACGTTTGCACTGTGTCTATGCTCAAAATGTATTGTCGCGCCTGACGCTTAGCGTTGATTAGATTAGTGCTATTTTACGTTATTTAAAAATTTAAAAAACGTACATTATTTTACGTTTTTAACATGTACGTCACGTTTCTAACAACTATGATCATGACAATTTCTTTTGTGATGATGACTTCAAACACTTTCTCTCCACAGATTCAACTCGGACAAATTATAAAATTAGCTTAATTTTTGTAAGTTTTAGTTTAATTGCAGTAATTATAATTTGCAATGTATCATGTTGGCACTTATTTACCGTGTTATTAATAATTATAACTAGAAAACTTGAATAAATTGGCAATACATGAGTCATTTTATTTATTGTAATACTGATATGCAATTGGCAAACTTGACTTATTCCGAAATGGGCAGTACTGGCGTAGGGTTCTAGTTTCGTTCGCTCAGGCTAACCCCAAAGTCTGTATACTTTTGCCGCTTTTCAGCAGTCGTCATGTTTATTTAATTTTGTTTTCAACTTGTTTACTATTCTATGAATGTGCTAAGTCGTTTTCTGCTTTCTCTACAGATTGTACAGTATGTATATATTATACATTTAATTTTATTCAATATAATGTGCAATTTTTTTATGCTTATTGATTTAGGAGCAATTTCAAACTCAAAAAATTGCAGGCTTAAATTTCAGAAGCTAGACACACCTTTGGGAAATTATCTACGAACTCATTCAAAAAATATTTCAATTGAAGATTTAGAAAAATTGGGTAAATATGTGCCTAATGAAGAGTTAGATTCTGTATCTTCTGGTTGGTTTTTATGTAATATTTTATCAATCATTGGAAATAATAACTTCTTGGATAAATTATGGATTTCTTAAAATGGGTTGGGTGTTGTTTTGAATCGAAATGAAAACTATAATCGTTTTTGTTACTTTGAAAATCAGGCTAAAGCTCATCATTCAAACTTAAATATTCTATTTCGCAATTTCTTGGAGAGGAAAAAACTAGCTCCGGAGGCAAATTTTTTATTCTGGGGGATAGTTTGCTTTATTGAAAAGTTTGAAGTTTAAATAATAGGCATTATCTCAATGTTGCCTAACTTCTTTAAGAATCTGATTTGATGTAATTAAAGGGATTTATAGAATCAAAATGCTCTGCACTGAGTAGCTTTAAAAACTTAGCAATTAAGAAGTGAGACCGAACCATAGCAGTTGGTCTTATCAAATTGTAGTAATTTTTTGCAGTCAACACGAAGAAGTTAGTCTTTTGCTTTTCAACCTATCCGTTTTTTGAGATGATCTCAAACCCAACCTCAGTTAAT
>CABFPE010000413.1:14108-24662 GCA_900660155.1 Hofstenia miamia | reverse complement strand
ATAGCAGTTGGTCTTATCAAATTGTAGTAATTTTTTGCAGTCAACACGAAGAAGTTAGTCTTTTGCTTTTCAACCTATCCGTTTTTTGAGATGATCTCAAACCCAACCTCAGTTAATACAACGGCCATTTCATAGATGCATATGATGTGACTAGAAATGAGAATGTTCGTGTATCGTGAATTTAATTTATCAAAATTCATTTAAAATAGCAAAATTTGAAAGCGAATAAAAACATTCTATTCCTGCAATTGTTGAGAAATTTGATATTGATTAATGTTTAGAATATGATATCAGATGAAAGCGTTTGTTATTCCTCTGGCGGAGTCCAGAGATCAGACGTGTTTCTGTTTCTATTATTGTTTGCCAACGTCAATTTAAGGCTTAATAGCGAAAGTAAAATAATTGTTCAGCTTTTCAATGTCATGTAAATGCAGTAACTGCTGGATGTTCAGGTAGGTTTCTTTGATTGCAAGAGAAGCTGCATTTATGAGGTTTTGAATCTACTTGACGACCGTATTGCAAAATATTAAAGCCTCCTACTCCGGCAAAGCCGAATTTCATCAAAATATATTTTCTCATAAATACTGTAATGGGATTGTCTACATCGATATAGTAAATCACTGCTGTTTTCCTCATGTGGAAGCCATATTTAAAGTATAAGTCCTATAATCAGAAATATTGTTCCAATATTTAGTTCCTGGTTTGAAAAATATCAGTTGTTAACTTCAACGGATGTCCATCGATTGAGAACTTTCCACATAAAACGATTTCAATTAAAATATTCGTATTCTAATCCTATTGCAAGTTCGAAACATTACACTTATGTGAAATCCACACTGGACACTATTGTAGGCGGTGCAATGTGTAATTATCAATTATTTTATTGCTTTGGTGCAATTTATTCAATTAGTTGGTTCAGTTATTTTACTAATTATGGTTTAAAATTCGTAAATTTTACATAGTATTTCAAATCCAATCTTGTGACGTAATGCCATCCACAATATGTCATGCCTGGCGAACAGATTAATGCGAACAAATTAGTTTACATAATAAGTGTCTTATCGAGACAATATGTAGTAAATACTCGTTTTCAATATGCGGGACTCTATTAAGCAATTAATTGATTATTATATTGTAATATCATTCGTTTTGCTTTTTAAAAATCAATTATTGAACACTCTTGATCAAAACATTAGTTTCTATTCATCAGATATATAGAAATTCTCAATTGGCTTGTGGCGAAGGCTTTCCAAAAGCTTACCATTAATCCAATGACATATATCAAATCTTTTGAAATAGACTTTCACTGAATTTCAGCTGTTGAATGGACATTATCATTAATGCATGTATAGTATGCATGTAGACCTAAATTTTTCTCAACCATTTGAACAGATGGATCCTAGAACATAACAGACGGTGGATGCTAAGGGATAAGAGGAAACATTGATTTGAATATCTCTCATCACATCCCTCCAAATCTTTGAGACATCTCTTTACATAACTATCAAAATAAATTTTTATCGAAAAGATTGTTTTCTTTGAAAATCTATACGCTGTTTAAAATATGTAATACATTTTTCCGCATTCTCAAAATCCGATTAGCTTTTAGGCCTCGCGCAAATGATAAAACTTTTGTTACTAAGCCAATTCCAGTGAGCAATGTAATAGATTAATTTTGAAATAATTTTAAAAACTCCAAAGTGATTTCTTATCGTAATGGGTCTTATATACATACCGTAAAGTTTTTTTTAAACTTATGTAATTTATGATTTTATGAACATTCAAATAATTATAACGATTATCGCAAATCAATTGCACAAGTTTCCTGTTAATCATATACTATGTGTTGATATTCATAGATATCGTAATTCTCGGGTTTTTTTAAAAAATACGCTCTAGCAAAATTAACTTTCCTACATGTGGTTGCAGTTTCCTCAAAATGCAGGCTTAGATTTTCCATTTCTTCACTCATTGCTCGTATAGTATCAAAAAGTAGGTAGTTTTAAGTCAAAGTATACATTGAAAATGAAAATTTCGAAATAATAATTATCAAAAGCTTTATAAAAATAATTTTTCAATTATTAAATGAAACTGAAATTCATAGTCAACTAAGGTCCAATTATCTTAAAATTTCTATCCACTCAAGGAAGGATATCACGAATTTTCAGCTTTTGGCACAAGTCATATATCGTAACAATGTCTCAATCAGCAGAATCTGGTCAGTGGAAGCTGTTTGAGAATTTTTTATGCAAGAAGGTAGCTTGAAATAAACATCATTTTATATTAGACCTGGATGCGTTATTAATAGAATTAGTGTATATCAAGCTTATCTCATACATATTTTCTCTCTTGATATCGTATATTTATCCCACGACTTTTTTCGCCTTATTCCACAGGGTTAGTGTATGACAATCCAGACTAATTTAATTTTGCTCTTTGGTACCCCAATTTTGTCTAAATTGAAAGGCTGATTTTGGTCACATCATTTGTATTTGATTTTATTCAATGATGGTATAGATTCTCGCCATATTCCTGCGCAGTTTAAGTTTAATCTATGCACACATTTAAAACAATTTGAAAATTTTTGTCTTTATTTGTAACATTTGCGAAAATGCACATTCAATGCTATTTGGTAGCCAAATTCAATAATTTACAGGAAGGATCACTTCTGCTCCAGCCCTACGGCTATGTATGACACGTTTTTTGTAATGCTTATGGGTCTCTATTAGTAAAACACTATCAATGGCGTAAAAGAAAAATTATTTGGTTCCAATCGGGATTGGGCGGAATAATTGGTTTTTTGAAACGACTTTGTTTGGGCCTAAACTGCATCGGACAGAGCCCAGTTTGGGCCAAAAAAATCGACCTTATTCCAACTCTGGTGTACAAATAGCATAAGCAATTGAATTTTTGATCTTCAGTATAAATTTAAACGATTTTTATTTCATAATCATGATTCTTGCATTAGAAAAAAATAAATGCACTTTAACCTGAATTTGCACATTTTGTGAAACCCGTTTTTAGAGAAATACTCTGTAAATAGCTCGTTTTTGTGGAAGTATTTATGACAACATTCTGTGTGCTAGTCAGCCATATAATTGTATTTTTTATAAACCTTAAAAAAATTCCAAGTTGATCAATGTGTTATATCTGAGACCTCTGACAGTAACATTTCAAGTTTTCATATACAAACAATTGACCCGCGGACTTGCATACAATACACCCACTCTTGAATAATATATTTATCAATTTCTTATGCAAGATACCACAGTATCGGTATTTTTCAATATTGTCAAAATACTGTGGTATCGGTTTCGGTGTTGGTGTATTACTGGGCCCATCATTTGATTTATCAACAATGATTTAGTAGTTGTACAACCTTGGATTTTGAATAAAATATATAATTATTTTCAAATTATTATTTTCTGTTCAACTGATTTCATTTTGAATATTTATTTTAAAGAAATTTGATATCACATGCATGTAAAAGACTTTTTAATACTTACAAACTGCATTTTTAGGTAACCTCAATAAAGACAAATCACTCAAAAATCACAGAAATAAATATGGAGATGATGGTTATGAATAAATATTTAATGTTTTTATTAAACTAATATCCAGGATGCAAATGTTTCAATATTACTTACAACAGCGCCTACTATATAATACAACTGAGCATTTACATGAGCCTTGAAATGAGGAGGCTAATCTAGAATATGCATTTCGATACCTACTTTTGACGTAGAGTCGAATATAACAACCTTGAAAAAATTCTTTAACATTGTTTTTGCACTATTGACCACTATTTTCCAGAAATTTCACCAAAATTGTATGTTTCAGTTACAGGCCCTTAATATTTTTACAAAGTGCAAAAATGATAAACTTCTGTCGATTGATCATAAAATGGTGTGAAAATTTTGGAAATCTTATCAATTCTGAATGAGCTATAACGTCCCAAATTGGGCTACCGATCCAAAAAATTCTCATTTTTGAAGTTTTTTGCAACTGGCTCATTCGATTTTGAAGATACTGTTATGCACTTCATATACAAAAGATGCAACATAAAATGAGCTATTCATTCGTGTCTAACATGATAAAATTTAATGATTTTTACAAAAAAAGATTTTTGGATATTATAAAAAAAATAGTCATTTCAGCCATATTCAGTAGACTAAGCCATTTCTTGCTAAATATTATAAGAAAATCGATTTGGTTTCAATATAGTCTTGAAGCGTATTAAATTTTTTAGGTGAAAACCAATTTTTTAATAGATATCCCATGAAGTCATAGTGAAATTGGTTAAAATAGCCATTTTCTTAATATATGGATAATCCCCTTTTTATAAAAATCGAAAAATTAACCAATTTAATTATGCTATGCGCCAATTGATTGATCATTTTGGGCTGCATCTTTTGTAAGTGAGATGCATAATCATTGGCCTCTTCTTTGGCTTGATATTATTTTATCTTCTCTCTGCACATGGAATAGAAAAAACCCCAGGTCCTAATATTTTTTATGAAACATTTGCCTCAAAAGTAAACACCAGTAATTCGATTAAATATATCCACATAAATTTTCAAAATTTGGCTGCTAAATACCACCAATTCAGACTGTTATGGCAAATTTCCAAAATGAAACTGTCAGACATTTCAGAAATTTGGTTGTCTAACGATGACCCTGATTTAAATTGTTCATTTGATAGTTCGATGTAAAAATTATTTTTAGGGATAGAGCTTTAAATAATTTCCTAGATAAGGTCAAGGGTGGCGGTATCTTACTCCTTGTTTCCAAAATATATCATCCAAAATTCCGAAATAATATCGCTAATTCTAAATTTGAAAGTTTGTTGATTTAATTAAAAAATCCAATTAGAACCTCCCACTACAAAAAACCATTACCCAATGTGTCGTATTGCCCTTCAAAAAAGTATATGACATAATTTATCAAGCAAATACAAACTGAATTATCCATCGCTTGTGCTGAAAACTAGATAAGGATGGTCTCTTACTCGGAGATTGAAATATTAACTATCTTGTCGACTCTGAAAAAGCAAAATTAGATTCTTTACTAAATGCGTATAATTTGAATTCTGCGAAAATTCCCACTAGACTTACTTATTGCTATACCGAAGGTATGGCTCTAAAAATTTTAATTCTCGAACAATAATTGACTACATCATTACATGCTAAATATCTGTTTTTAATTTGAAATTTTACTCAACGGAGTTACCTTTTCAGATCATTGCATAGTATCAATCAGTGTACCTAAGACTAGTGAAAATATATCGAAAAAATGGGTTACAACCGTATTCGAAATAAACTAAAATCTGCACTTTCAAATCAAAACTGGTAATGTGTTTATACGGCAACCGAACCCAATGGAATGATGAGTAAGCTCTTAGAAGTTCTTAAACATTATGTAAATTTATTTTACCTTGAACAACGTATTTTATCAAATCTTAATAAATCTAAAGGAAAAGATAACTCAAAAAATTATAAGGGGTGGATTACGGACAATGGTAAAACGCGCAAAAACTCAAGCATGTAAAGACTTCTTAAATAGGTTGCTTAAAAGAACCACATGTTACTCCTCTTTACAAAAAAAATTAACCGTGCCCACTGAATTTTGAAAGACTAATATTTAATCAAATGTTTGAGCCAAGGGCTTCTAAATACAGGGCTGCTCACTTGAGAAACCGGGAGGTGTTCAGGAAGGCCTATTAGATTTTTATGAAACTTTGTTATCAAGAGTAGTTTTTTGATGTTGAATTCGAAAATGAACTTAATTTTTTGATTTAAGGTCTATGTTGACAGGTACCGGCTGATACTCAAAATATTCAAAAATGTTAATTAATGTGATTAATTAGGTATTGTAATCTATTCAAGCAGCTATATTATATCTTAAAATTAAAATAAATCATTAATATTGTAAGCGGAATGTTATCTTGATATGTATTTTTATGGTATTTTAACTAAAATCTCAAATTGCACTTAAAACCAAATACATCCCTAAATACTTCTTTGTTAGGCATTAGGTAAAAGTAATGCAATCTTGTTTTAGAATAGGCAATTACACATATACACCTTCATCACATGTGTGGAATTGATTGGTTGATGGGCAACGGTTTGTCGTGTGAACAGCAATTACTCATCAGTTTATTACAAACGATTCAACTGCAAAGTGGTAAGACATTGCGTGAATCATTTTATTCTCGTTCTCTAGTTTGTTAATGCAATTATACATGCTAAGTAAAGGTTCGCTTCAATAAACGGTAATTTTTAATTGACTTTATATTAGAAAAATGTAAACATGTATTGAGAATGATGTATTATCTAAAAGATATAGTACAAAATGTTTACACTAAATTATCTATTAAGCAAACTTTGCTGTTTTCTGGGGAATAGTTACAACAGTTTCTTTCAATTTTTTTATAAATTGATTATTATAAACATTACATAGGATAGAAAACAGCTTTTTCTTTGTACTATTCTGGAGAAATGGCAAGAGATCAAAATTTTCGCACGCAGTCTCAAATAATAAAACAGAGTAATTTCTACAGCAACTTTTTCTTTTCTTTAAATATGTAATAACATAAAGTAGCTGTTTGAAATATTTCATTGGATGATGTACATCAATTACCTCGATTTAGTGCTTCTATCCATTCTGTATATTTTTCCTCAATGTCATTACCAATTAAAAATTCTGCAATATCCTCACTGATTTCTGGGAGCTTTAATATTTTGAATACTGCATAACCAGCTATATAGCATAAAATTTGATATTCATTATCAGTAAATTTGTGATTGTCTGAAAAGCTGAATGAATCAATTTCATCAATATCTTCGCTGTAATCACTTTTACATTCAAAGCAAATAAATTTCTTGTTAGTTTCTTCGGAAAAATTTGTAATTCCGTACTTTGAAAGCATTGATAAAGTCTTAATCCATGACGCATTGAGAACGTCTGCAACATGAATATAATATCGTCCACCACGAGCTTGACGATATTTCCCAAATTCCTTTTCAAGTTCATCACTTTGAAAATGGCCTAGACATACATAATCCATTTTTTCTCTTTTAGTAAGTACTTAGTTATACCTTTCAGTGCCATCAATGTATTGTGTGTTGCCATTGACGTTTCTTTTGTCAAGTTATGTAATCTCTTTCCCATACTTTGAAAGCATTGATAAAGTCTTAATCCATGACGCATTGAGAACGTCTGCAACATGAATATAATATCGTCCACCACAAGCTTGACGATATTTCCCAAATTCTTTTTTCAAGTTCATCACTTTGAAAATGGCCTAGACATACATAATCCATTTTTTTCTCTTTTAGTAAGTACTTAGGTTATACCTTTCAGTGCCATCAATGTATTGTGTGTTGCCATTGACGTCTCTTTTGTCAATTTATGTAATCTCTTTCCTTTATTCTGCATGCCTTTTATTCTTTTTGCAAATAATTCTAAAAAGTTAAGTCGTTCGTCATTAACTTGTCTCATTTCGGATGCATCTGATAAATTTAATCTTTTTCCAAATTACGGTTTTTTTACATTTACAATGTTCCACATTTTTGCAACATGCACAATAAATTGTGCTGTCGCATTATATCCCTTTCTTTCTAAAGCTTTACATGTTCTTATATCAAAAACTTCTAATGCTAATTTGACGGATTGCATTTAATTTTCTTAGGATACACGCTGGAATACGTAAGTTTTGATGACTTAAGTGTTTCATTACATTCATCATTAAAGAGGTTTCAATGTCTTGCTACAAAGACCCGCTTCTGTTACATAGTTGAGTGGTTGGCTGCATTCAGCATAAAAATTATTTCTTATGCATTTTAAGAGGTGTGGCATATCATTCAATAAAAAGAATGACTCCTTAACATTAGTAATTGGATGAGTGACAATAGATTCTTCTTCTGCATTAATTGATCAAATCTGATCGAAAAACGCTTGATTAACTTTATTGTTATCTACACACACGGCAATGCAATTGAAATTTAATTTATGAAGTATGGTAATAGTTTCATANTAAAAAGTTAATAAGCATCAGAGCTTTAGTAACTTGGAAGGTGAAAAATGATTAGGCCGTGTAGTTGAAAGGACTTCAGTGTACATTTGCAGGTGTGGGGCATAGCATCCTTGATTAATCATTGCTGGTGAGTACAAGGTATGTGATTGCCTGTGATGTTGAGGTGGCATACATTTATTTGCTGGTTGATATGATTGATAAGAATTAAGTGACTTTGGCAGCAAAATTGAGAGGCTGTAGATGAAAGGATGCTTTGCATTTGCAAAATAGCTTTTAATGCATCATGCTAATATAGCATATCCAGATTCAGAGAAATGAATTCCTCCTCGTGTAAATAGATCTGCATTGACATGTGCACCTTTGTAAAAATAACGGCTATTTTCAAAGATCTTGCACTGTAATTGTTTTGCATTTTGATGTAATAATACATTTACTTCTGATTACATTTTATTAATTAATATTTTTGAATACTGCATAACCAGTTATGTAACATAAAATTTGATTTTCATTATCAGTAGTCTTTTATTACATTCATCAATAAAGAGGTTTACAATGTCTTGCCATTTTATGCTACAAAGACCAGATTCTGTTACATAGTTGAGCTTTTGGCTGCATTCAGTATAATTAAATTATTTAAATTATTTCTTATGGATTTTAAGATGTGTGGCATATCATTCAATAAAAATAATGACTCCTTAACATTAGTAATTGGATGAGTGACAATAGATTCTTCTTCTGCATTAATTGATCGAATCTGATCGAAAAACGCTTGATTAACTGTATTGTTATCTACACACACGGCAATGCAATTGAAATGTAATTTGTGAAGTATGGTAATAGTTTCATAGAAAAGATCATAGTGAAATAATGAATTCAACTTACAAATTGGAGAAAGACATACAACAAATCCGGTCCACCATTCAAGAATTTCAACATTATTGCTAAAATGGTTTTTGCCTTTGCATTTGGAACATCTTCAGAATAACCAATAAGATGCCCACCGCGATATATGATAAGAGGTTGAATATATATTTCGTCAATCATCATTATACAACTCATTTGATTATCTTTAAGAACATTGTTTGTAGACAATGTTTTTAAAATATTATTCGGATTTCGCATGCGCAAAAGATAACGCCGAATTTGAGCCGGAGAAAGTAAAATAACGTAATTTGAAACTACTTTAAATGCTGATCTGGAACAACAATAAATGTGTAGCAAAATCATGATCAATTCACTTGTGTATCTGCGACCATGAGTTGGTAAATTCAATAATAGTAATTGCTCTTTTAAAAATTTAAAATCATCAATTTCTTCAATAAAATTACAGGCATCCTGAGCAAGATATCGTTTTTCCAAATTATAATTTTCTAAGAACTTTATCACTTCATGAAGTTGGGACCACCATTGTAAATTGTGGTGACGGCCAAGCAAGTGCGACGCCTTTACAGAAATGCTCCTCACGAATAGTTCCGCAAGGATTTCTAAAAGATAGTTACCAGCAAAACTGCTTATGCTTTTTTGTTTGAGTTTTTTTGTAAAAATAGCCGAGTACGCAATGAAAGGAGAAGTGTTCTGATTTCGAGCAATGGCATATATCATGACTTCATCGTCACATATGCTTACATTTATAGTTGGAATGTCAGATGTTTTCATACTAATTAAAGAACGGAAAGTATTAAAATCCGAAATTGCATCTAAGCTTTTTAAATTCAGTAAGTTCATCTTTTTTACATATAGGTGCGCTTCTCCTCCTTTAGGTCTTTCTTTGTAAGCATGATTTTGGTGTGGTTTTGTGAAATATTGATGGGGGAGAATTTGGCCTAAGAATAATTAAATTAGCAAAGCATGTCACTATATTTATACATGAATACACTAGGTACATTACACTGAATTGAATCAATATTTTAAATTAAAATCTACTATTTAAGTGTAGTGCATAGAGCCTATATATATATATATATATAAGTAGTGAAGTCCAGCAACAAGAGTGAAATATATATATATATATATATATAGTGAAGTCCAGCAACAAAGAGTGAAGGTTGCAGCTCCTTCATGATACCCCCACCTGTGAGTGGATAATATTCATATGGAAGGGGACTGGAAATCTGTTATTCATAACATTTCCTAATTGAAGTATAATATAAGGTTTTTATTTTCATTAAATAATGACTAGTTCAACATTACCTTTTACATGGATTTCCAGGCCAATGTCTATTGCAGATAAAAACGTTCTTTGGAAGGCTTTCTCGACGGTTCGGTATTGCCCTCAAATACTCTTCTTTCAAGTCAGGATTTTCTGGTAATTTAAAAACTGGAATGTACTTCCTTGTTGATGTATAATTTGATTTGCATTTGTAAATACTGCATTTATTTGGCATTCTAAAACAATGTACATCATATAGCAACTGTTCTATTGCTTTATTCATGCAGTATAACATAAGTCAATAATGAAATGCTTTCCGTAATTAGAGAACCATAACATGAAGGAGCTCTCTGTAATTGTAAAGCTAATA
>CABFPE010000412.1:729127-741689 GCA_900660155.1 Hofstenia miamia | reverse complement strand
TGAGATAGAAATTAAGCAAGTGAGACAAATAGGGTAGCACCAGTCAATAGGTTAAGCACTTTACTTTTGGATGTTCCGCTTCAGCTGGAAGCCATAGGAATTGGTCATCTTGGATCTTACCTAAAGTAGTTTTGTTACTTGGATGAATTACCAATGTTACATCTATTAATTATAAATTCTATGTTATTCCTTTTTCCGGAATCATGGCTGTTCTGTAAACGCTATTCAAACCTTCTGCAGAGTCAATTAAGTTTCTAGTTAAGTTTCCCTACCAGCCAATGATTCTACACTATCATGGACTTATTGTAGAATCACAGGGTGCATCTAGCAGCTCAAGTGGTACAAAGGTTGCAAAAGATTACCATCTCCAAGAGTGACCCATACTCTAACAAAACAAATGAAGATTGGTAGTTCACCAATTTCACTGTAGAAAAAAGAACCAAAACCATTTCCAAGAAGGCATTCCAGTTAGTGACCAATTTACATGGCATCACACTGAAGCCAAATTATTAGAAACCATCCTTACCAGCCAAGGTGCTAATTGTGTGTCTCAAGTTTTAATTTCTAGCTCAATAAAACAAATTTAGCTCAGTGTTCTTGTTATCTCAGCTCATGTAATAAGATATTAATAACATGTAGTTGCCATGTATTCATGTATGCCAACAGCATATTATATTTGCATAGTTTGATGTTAAGTGCATGTACAATTGATCAAATTCAAAGTTCTTTTATTTCCTATACCTATGTGTAGCCTAAAGCGACCACAATATGGGCTCACATCTGTCAAGGAGCAAGTTATCACCCCAGGCACAGCAGAGTTCCTCCCACATTATCACCAGATCTTACAAGCAAATTCTTATCTTACTAATAACAATGCTAAAAAGGGTTAGTAAGATAGAGTGAATAGAAAATCAAACATTATCCAGTGAGAACAAAATTTATTTGACAATTGCAACAATGAGTTCCCTATTTTATACAGAGAAAAGGTAAATATTTACTGTTTGCAAAATTCACTTGATTCCCTTGCAAATTAAACAATCAATTTACAAGTACACTTTAATTGAGAGGACAATTATAACAAATTTGAAAACTAAGTTCAGAATAATAAAAATCAATAAAAATCACTAAATTACTAATTGATATAGCACCAAATGAATTAAAGAGAGTGCCAAAAAATGAAAAATAAAATAAAGGGCCCTGAGTGACTCTACATGCCCCCCATTGCATGGTTAAGTTTGTGGTAACAGCTGGACAGTAGGACCACACAACAATTTTGGGCTTCTTCAACCATTTCTTTTGCCAGCATGCCATCCCAAGATGAAACCTCTGTGTAATGTGGTCACTGAGTTACTTGCATGAGCACCTCCCATTGTGTGAAAGTTTCACTGTGTAGTCTGAAGTACTTTAGCTCCAGTAGCCTAGAACTGATGGGGCAATTGCATCATAACACATTTAATCTCCAAGTGAATGTATCATAAAAACGTTCATTTAGCCTGAGGCCCTTGAGGTGATGAGAAGGGTCATTAGGGCATCAGTGTCAGAGGTTTGGGCATCCTCCATGCTGATCTTTGTGTTGGGGTAAAAGTGGAGGAAAACTTCCCATAATGATCCCATTCATGTGGTGTGGTCAACAAAAAGAGAATAGTACTCATTCACTTGTAGTAATGTCATCTCTTCAGGATCATTGATGCTGGCACATAACATTGTGACATCATAGTATTGGGTAATCATTTCAGCCTTGTTTGTCTGCATTAAATCTCCTCCAGCCCTCAAGCTTTAGATTATGTGTAATTGCTCAGTTGATTTGCAAAGGAAACAACTTAACTTTTGTAAAACAGTAAAATATTTACCTTTCTCTTGTAATAGATAGGGAACACAATGTAATGTCAAATAAATTTCATTCTTGCTGGATAACATTTGCTCTTTATTATTTTTATCATTTCTAACCCTTTTTAGCTTTGGTATGAATTTTATAATAATGTGATTGTAAGATCCAGTCAAAATTAGGTTTTCATTAAGCATGCTGTTGAATAGATTGTGTAGACTTTTCTTAAGCACAGACTTTTTGAGCATAAAGTAAAATACTGAGGACACATGACTGTATAAGCCTAGCCTTTGCCATCTGGCTAGTTTGAAGCAGAACATTGTACTTCATCATATGAAAAGCATTTCTTGCCTTTTGAAGCTGTGTCAATGCATGCAGGTTCCAATGCAAATTGTGGTCTATAATAACACCTAGGTCTTTAACAAGTTGAATGGAATAGATAGTTTCACTGTTGATAACAAGCTCAAAAGCTTGGTGGCAATAGAAAATGAGAAGTTTATTCTTGGAAGCATTAATAGCCATGCCATTAGACTGATTCTAAAGTAAGAACCTTTGAATATCAGAGATTAGAAGGTCTTTGTTACTACCAAGGGTTTTACTGTCATCAGTGTATATAATGCTATCAGAGTTGATGAAACTATCAGGCATATCATTTATAAACATAAAGAAAAGTAAGGGACCTAAAATGCTCCCCTGGGGAACCCCAGTGTCACTGCAAACTTTGGTGTGATATTCTCATCAATGATGACACATTGATCATTGATAACGTTCAGTTAACTAAGACCAGAAGAACTTAATGAACTGATCATCCAAACCAAAAACTCGGAGTTTATGCAATAACAATTCATGGGGAATGTGATCAAAGGCCTTCAAGTAGTCAAAATAGACACAAAAATACATACATATATTCATAATATGCGCAATATCTTCTGTGAAATGTTTGGCAATCATTCAAAATGTGATATTTGATGCATCGAAAATAAATTATAATATTTGAAAGTCAATTGATCATCTGCAGAATGACAAAACACTTAACATTAGACATTTAAATATAAGAAAATAAGAAGTGATCTTACACTGCAAAAAAAGTACAATATAAACAATCTGAGTCTGAGGCATGCAATAATAAAATTAATAGTATAAATCTATTACGTCATGTATATGACATCACAAAAAGTCAGAGGTGCTAAAGTCTGAGGCAGGTTTTAAAGATACCTCACAAAAACTGAGATATACATGTTTACTATTACTCCAATAAATAATTCAACAACTTGACATTACAATAGGTTTTTCCATATTTTACTATCACCACTTATATACAGTGTTGTAATATTTCTCTTTCCATTGTACCCGTTTTTATTTTAACGCGATTTTTATGTGTTAATGTCTTATTCGCCTATGTCCATTGATGTAATATTTCTATTTTACCAAACACATTTTTGTTTAAAACGATTTTTATATTTTAATAGTTTATTCGCCTATATATGTTGATGTAATATTTCTATTTTCACCAAACACGTTTTTGTTTTAAACGATTTTTATGTTAATGGTTTATTTTATTCACCCATATACGTTGATGTAATATTTCTATTTTCACCAAACACGTTTTTGTTTTAAATGATTTTTATGTTAATGGTTTATTTTATTCGCCCATATATGTTGATGTAGTATTTCTATTTTCACCAAACACGTTTTTGTTTTAAACGATTTTTATGTTTATGGTTTATTTTATTCACCTATATACATTGATGTAATATTTCTATTTTCACCAAACACGTTTTTGTTTTAAAACAATTTTTATATTTTAATAGTTTATTCGCCTATATACATGATGTAATATTTCTATTTTCACCAAACACATTTTTGTTTTAAAGAGATTTTTATGTGTTAATGGCTTATTCGCCTATGTCCATTGATGTAATATTTCTATTTTACCAAACACGTTTTTTGTTTTAAAATGATTTTTATGTTAATAGTTTATTCTCCTAGATTGATGTAATATTTCTATTTTACCAAATGCATTTTTGTTTAAAATGATTTTTATATTTTAATAGTTTATTCATCTATATACATTGATGTAATATTTCTATTTTCACCAAACACATTTTTGTTTTAAATGATTTATATGTTAATGGTTTATTTTATTTGCCTATATTTGCTGATGTAATATTTCCATTTTCACCAAACACGTTTTGTTTTAAAATGATTTTTATATGTTAATGATTTATTCTATTCACCTATATATGTGATGTAATATTTCTATTTTCACCAAACATGCTTTTGTTTTAAAATGATTTTTATATGTTAATGATTTATTTTATTCGCCTATATTTTCTATTTTCACCAAACATGCTTTTGTTTTAAAATGATTTTTATATGTTAATAGTTTATTCGCCTATATATGTGATGTAATATTTCTATTTTCACCAAACATGCTTTTGTTTTAAAACAATTTTTATATTTTAATAGTTTATTCGCCTATATACAATGATGTAATATTCCTCTTTCCATTGTACATGCTTTTGTTTTAATGATTTTTATGTGTTAATAGTTTATTTTCCCATATACGTTGATGTAATATCTCTTTTCACTAACCGAGCTTACATTTTTACAAATTATATAGTACTTGGGTGTTATCAAATGTCACTAGATATTTTATTTTGGAATTGTTATTATTGTTTTCATTGCTCATGGTTTAGGTCCATGGTAACAATAGGCCTCCTGGGGAATGCCAGCCACATTAAATAAATGGCTTAACGCATTTCTGGCGGCCACCTCCTGGGTGAATTTGGAAGTGCCGTCATATGTTAGAATGAAGTTGGAAACTTGAAGATTGTGCAATGCTGAACTTTGTCACTCAGAGTCACTGTGTAATGTGTACAACCCAAAAAATCAAATAAACCAAGAGAGTGTAAAGAAAAGTTAGCTGTATAAAAGTTGGTAAAAGATGTAACAATCTGCAAGTGTGTATAATTATTTTTTGAAAAATGTATATAAGTGTGTATAAATTATATTAATAAATAAGATTGCATGCAGCATTTTTAGAAGGCGAATTTCGGTACTCTTTCCGAAAATGTATACTGGTTTTATTATGTATTATGTCTTTAAGTATAGTGAATATGTGATGTCTTTGCTTAATTTCTATATTTAATATTTTCCATGTGTATTAATGAAAATAGTTTAAAATAGTTTTGTTTTTTAGCATGTATACTAGTCATTCATTTTTACTATTACCTATAAAATTCCATGTGCTTTTATTATGAAAATTAATTATTGGTTCAATAAACGTGTTAACAATGAATTTTGACAAGTGAGGTTTTGTAGGTTTTCCCAAAATTACACTGTACGTGCAATCATCTGAACTCATGGAAAAACAATAATGAGGTATATTAACAAAACACATTAGCCCTCAATATATCAAAACAATTAAATTGGCCCCCAACATGAATCACCACAAACCAATTAGTGGTCTGTCAATCAATCAGTGATTCACTAATTATCATTTGCAAACACCCCTCAATATCTGTGAGTCAGCACTAAAACCACCCTCGCCAATATTCATGGTCTATCACGTGACATGTGACGTCATAAGCTCTCGACCAATCAGAATCGTTTTTGTGTCCTCTCCTACGACCCCCCCTTTATTACTAACCACAATAAAAATTTTGTCACGTTTTGCTTTTATTTTCATTTCACAATGATCACGTGGTGTAATACCATTTTGTTTTATAACTATTTTTTGATTAATTAGTTGAGGGATCTAGAAATATGTTTTGTTTAATCCCCATAACTACTACTAAGCAAATTATTTAAAATATATTAAATAGGTAGCAAAATTTTAATGAAATATAAGCACCAATTACATTGACTCACCATTTATTTGTACATTAAATTATGTTTGATAGTGAAAACCAAGTACCCATAAATATTTTCACAAGAATAAAAAATGGCACCTGATGCCACCAAAATTGCATTTATGTCACTAATGGTTGCATTTATGCCATTTGGTTGCTATTGTTATGAATTATTAGGTTGCTATAGGCCAATGAATTTTATCTTGGATAAATGACACCTAAATATAGAGGAAACTAGTTACGAAACTGCATTTAGTTTAGTTATATGCTTAGGTAATTTAATTTGTTCATCTAACTTCTACTTACTATCAAATTTGAGTATTTATATTATTGTAAATCATGAAATTGCTGGATTAGCACAACATAGGTTAAAGTAATGTACAGACGTTGCCAAACACTACTCATTACAGAATATTTTAAGGATAATGATAATACAAAATATACTTCTGATTTTTTCAACAACAATAAATCACACTGAATTCAACCTGAATCCAATTTTTTTATGAATTGCTTATTGGATGATTAGTTTTTCTTCTGTATCCCATTCAGGGGCAATGCTAAAATCTACTTGTCTTCAAAATCCAACAAAATAATTGTATTTTAGCATGCAAATGTTGTTATTTGTCAAAATTTTCAAAAGTCTTTACCTAATAGTTTTAAAAATATTAGTATAGAAACTTTCAAGAAATCCCATTACATTACTGATTTTCATATAGATTTCAAATGAAGTTAAGATGAACTGAAGGTTATTTTGGTTAGCACCATTGATTATAAATTAAGTAAGCACAGAGGAACACTTTTGCTTCACACTTTTGAGCTGCATTTGTATGGAGGGAACTGGAATACTCTCTACTGGGGATGAATATGGAGAAGCAAGGTAGCCAGATGCTATTTAATGGTGCAAATGTCATTGTTAGGATGGATTTCTTATCTAAAAGAAACTCGATTAATAGGTAATTAATAGCAATAGTATAAATCAGAGTCCATTTCATGTCACTTTTTTCTGATTGGTTGAGAGGGTGGCCTTTGACCCAGTGATGTCGTGGATATTGATGGGGGCGTTGTACTGACGTCATGGAACTTGTATAGTAATGTAATTTTACTAGTTTTTATGTTAATTATTACTTAATTACATGTTTTATTTTACTTTACTTGTTTTTTATTAACATGCATGACATTGGAAATACCACATCACACATTAATTTAGTTTACATGTTTTATTTACATACTTGTTTTTTTATTAACATACATGACATTGGAAAATACCACATCACACATTAATTTAGTTTACATGGTTACTTTACTTACTTCTTTTATTCAGTAAAATTTAATAACAAACGTTTGAATCAGAGAGACAATAATACTTGTTAAAAGCGTAATGCCTTATTTCAGTAATAAAACAAATTAATTTTTCGAAAAAACCAAAAACTAGTTTATGCAAAAACCCGCAATTTCTAATATTTAAAACCCACATTTTAGTTTAAGACAAGACAAAAGTGTAATTTATTTTACACTTTGCTTATAATGACCATATATATTACACTATTAAATTTGTAGATTGTGTTAGTTTATCATCATTGTTCTTAAGGGAATGCTGTAGGAAACATATGAATTCCATATGGTATTATCTAAATTAATGATTAATAAACAAGTCAAATGAAAGGATAGATCGCAGGATAAAACACATGACAATTAAAATTTTAAACAAAATCAATTAAAAATGTGTATTACCAAACAAATGACGTTTCTATTTAGGATAAAGTATATATAATTAATTTAACATTGGACAGCAAGTTCGCAGCAATTCATTAAAAGAAAATTGATTACATTTTAAAAGAAATATCTGTAAAACTAATTAGAGATAGTATTGCAAAAAGTGTTAAGAATCAAAAGAATATCTGAGATTTAGTTATAAAAAAGTTTAAAATTTTTATGGGTAGTTATTTCATCAATGTGAAATTCCATTATGCCAGTTGTGTATATTCATACATGCAGAAAGTTGAATGCTTTCATAGACAAAGTCAACATTACGTAGTTTTATCTATATCCCATTGTTCAAATTTCAAAATGTAACAAATTGTATAAATGGTACAACCATGTAAAAATCCATTATGATGCTGTCCAGTAAACATAGAACTGTCATAACAACATTGCTGAACAACATAATAATGGCACTAAAATGACATTACAAAACAACATCTTTTCACAATAAAACAAATAACTATCAATAAAAAACTAGTTTTTAAAAAATTTATCTTCAAATTGTCATAATAATATAATTATTCTTATTTTTAAAGATTTTTTGCCAGATGGAATTGTACACTGCCACTAATCCACACTATAAATGCTTCTCAAACAATTCAAAGCCTATTAAACGCCAGTACACCACAAAAATGACGTCATTACAACAATTCTATGTTTACTGTGTGTGTGTACAGAGTTGCACTTCTTAATTGACAATGTTAACATTGCGTAATTTTTTATCTATATCCTATTGTTCAAATGTCAAAATGTATCCAATCGTAAATGTAGCATCTGCTACCAAGCTCTAACTCATGTTGACTAATTCCTTTTGAATGTAATCCTATATTAAGTGCAGGTAGGGATGTACTTTTACTAACTGCTTTACTCCATTAATACTCTTAGATAACTTTGATTAACTATATAGTAATTGAACACTATTTAGGTGTGGACAGAATGTTGCAGTTCTCCTGATTGACTGATCTTCATAAGGCCTCTGGCCAACTCCGATCTCCAAATCTCCCAACAAGTAGTTGTCTTTGTCATCAATGAATTGTTTCCAGATCTCAGCTCAACAAAGTAGCTTATGTGTTCCCTATCCTAACTCAGTGCAACCCTCAAGGCTGGATGTAATTGACTTAAACTCAATTTGTAATGTATAATTTGTACTTGTAACCTGGCAATGTCACTAGCTGCTTAATAAATATTCATTTAGCCATTACCAAAAAATACTGGCTTTAATTAATTTAACTAATTAAATAAATAATTATTTGCAGCTTTCTAACTTACATTTAATTAGTAATACATGCTCGGTCTTATTATTGGTCTATTTATGGGTCGCCTACATAATATAGTTGATATAAAATATAATAACCTATGATCAGTTATCCAAACATTTCTCTGAGGTTTCATTTTTGCATAAATGATGTTGAAAGTATTGATAGTCAGCTAAATGGAGAAAAAATCTAATCATACCCATAACCTAAATGCAGTTTCATGGCTTGGATCAAGGACCCTCAAATCACTCCCAATGTGTGCCCTCGCCACTACTAATGCATTTACAGTTTTGCTTGACATGATTTAGTAATAAGCAAACCAGATTAAATCTAAAGATAAGATTTTCAAAGAACTTACTTCAACAGTTCTCCAAATGATTTTTCTCTATTTATAGTTTCAGATCAAAAAGTACCTGTTGATTTGAATTTTAAATCATATGCCAAGATGGCTAAAAATAATGGAATTGATATTGCCCCCTTTGTTTTGCCAAATTGTTTTGGCAAGTACCATTTGGAAATGTTTTCTCTTAGTTGCATTTTACAAAATTAATAATGCTAAACTTAAATTGATTTTAATTTACAATTAATACTAATTTAATCATAATTCGATGATAATCTTCCTTGACTGACTAATCTCTTATTTGTTCTTCTTTAGCAGCATTAATTCTTAGATTATGCTACATAAAGATTGTTATCTATTGAAAATGAAATTCAAATCACTTTAAAAATTATCACAATTAAATAAAACACTTTCAAATCATATAAAACTAGAATTTTTTCACAAATTTGAAAACAATTATTATTACAACAAGTTTTTCCCAATTTATACAATTATGTAAATGAAAGATGCTACAAAAAATTGTTAATAAAGTAAAATGATTTATTAATCACTGTCTCTGGTACAAATGAAATAAACACTTTTTCAATGCGTTTTTCTTGTTGAATTCAAGAATAAAATATTTGCAAGTAGAAATTATTGATATCATTTATATTGACGTAAATTGGTTATTAATACATAACATTTAAGATAACAAATAGCTTATTTAGTTTACATTTAAAAAAATTGTTTAAACTTAAATTTCATCAGTGTCTTTGATATTAAGAGTTAAATAAATACTGCTAGTATCATTGAAATGAATGAACTCAACTCACCATTTGATGTATGGAAGCTATTTGTAATTCTATTGATGAATGCTTTTGAAGTTGGTTTATAAATTATGTGAGCCATTTCATAATTGATGAATGGCTGACCATTTACAGTCTATACTGTGAATAAGGGTATTTGATCCAATAACGGGATGCTACCACTCTGATAATGTTACAAGTAACTATATCAGTATAAATTAAAATATTATGCAGTCCATTTAAAATATCAAAACTATATTTAGCAGTGTTCAAACCATTGACTATTTAATAGTGATGAACAAAACCCAAAATTTTACCTACCTGATTTAATTCAAATTCATAAGGCATTTCATTTTTTATGACTACTCTTCCACTGATGATTTCAAAATCCAATTTTGGTACTGTTGTAATCATTGGCAAATTTTGTGAAAAAGTACTAAATAGTTTTTCAAAACCTTTTTCGTCATTTGCTTCTGATTTAACAAATCTCAATTTAATTTATGTTAAGACTTGGTTAACAAAGCTAAACACATCTTCTATCCTTTTCACATGAACGCCCTTCACATAAATATCACGATTATTTCCATTTGCGTTGATAAAACTCCACGATTGATCTTGTATATTATTGAATCCTATGGGAAATGTGATATTTAGCAAAGCCACATGAGAAGCATTATAGATGGGTCTTTCCAAATGCGTAGTAAAACTATATATTGAGTTATTGCTTTGATAGTTGTCAGAAAGTAGACTAACAATTGGCATATTGCAAAAGTATATAAAATTATAAATTTCGATTATGCTATTGATACAAAACATTTTGTACATGTAAAATAATCAAAGTGACTACGAATACATTAAATTATTAAGCTCATCACTACACAAAAAATCATTAACAAATGGTAAATAGGTAAATACAAATATTTTGGGTATATTGTTGAAAAATAAAAAAGCATGAAAAATACAATAAGCACCACAAACTGGTGACATCCCCTGCAATTTAGTCTTTCAATCACCTTCATACACATGGAATTCAGGATACATAGAAAGACAATAATGTTCAATATCAGGGTACTGGTTTAGTGGACAACTGAGAGAGTCCTTAAACATGACAATGCCATGAATTAAATTTATAATTTCTTTGTCTTCTAGAACAACTAACTTAGTTTTTCTAGCGCAGACCACTAGGGACTTGTAAATAGCAGGTTCTTTGATTAAATCCATAAAATTTTTTGACTCCATCAAGATTTGTAGATAGACGTAATTCGTCTGGTATGTCTTGAGCAAAGTTTATAAACAAATAATTGTATGGCTCACTAACTGCTTTCTTATATGTGGTAACAAATTCACGCATAATATTCATCTGAGCTCCTAGAGTTTTCACCTGTAAATGATCGGGTACTGAGTTGAATAGAAACATTTCAGATGCATTTTTTGAATAGCATCCTTTTGAAAATATAGAATGTGTAATTAATACAACACCACAATTTAAATGTCTTCCAGCTATAACTAAATTAATAAAAGTTTGTGAATTCAAACATTCCTCACCAAAATCATCTAAAATAATTAGACTGTTTTTAATGCAGTTTTCAGATAACACATTTTCCAAGTAATCATTGAAAAATTCAACCTGATTCATTTTTGCATTTAATTTATTATAAACACCACTTTGGAAATGACGATAAAATGCTATGGACTTTGAGAACTTGTTAAAATAATTACAATCAATCAATTTTCCCAACAAATCTGTTTTTCCAGAGTTCAATGGACTGCTGAATATTAAAAAGACTTGACTAGCTCACAAGGGAACAACATTAAACATATACGACATATTCTATTTACAATGAATCTCTTTATGATGCAGAATATATATATATATTAACTTAATTTCAGAAATTTAATAAATCCATGTCAATTAATGTATACTATCAGGACACCTGACGCCTATAATGTATGTAAAATATTCAAAGATTGTTTTTATCCAATATTCATACATTTTCCACAAACATCTAATAAAATACTTAACAATGATTGTTTCTGCAAATTCTTTCATGTATTATAAAACATAACCAACTTTATTTTGTTCAAAAGGACAAAAAATCACCAAAAGGAAAATTAAATGTTCTCAAAGGCATGTAATTTTGTTTGAAAGGACAAAAAAATCACCAAAAGGAAAATTAAATGTTCTCAAAGGCATGTAATTTTGTTTGAAAGGACAAAAAAATGACCAAAAGAAAAATTAAATGTTCTCAAAGGCATGTAATTTTGTTCAAAAGGACAAAAAAATCACCAAAAGGAAAATTAAATGTTCCTAAAGGCAACAAACACACTAGTTGGTGGAGGTGATAAAAAAATTTATATTACCAATGTTAATTTGATAGTAATACTATTATTATAATCATTACCATATATGTACACTGCCAAACATAAAAAGTAGCCAATCACAAAAACTCTATGTTTATAAATTTTACAGATATTTTAAAAACTACTATTCACAATTTTGGAAATGACAACTAACATATTTTTCAAATGCAGCTTTGATAGCATTTTAAAGAATTTTTCAGCAATTGAACACAAGATGTGTGTTTTGCAAAATATTGATAAGCTCGTGAAATATGAAGATATACCACTCCCAAACAATAAAATGTTGCATGCTAAGTTTCAGCCTTCACAGGGACAATGTACATGTGATATGTGTTTTGGCTTGGCTCCCCATATAGATGTAGATTCCTCAAACTTCAAGT
>CABFPE010000412.1:716255-726870 GCA_900660155.1 Hofstenia miamia | reverse complement strand
AAAGTAAGTTAATGTGGGAAAGTAATACATGTAAAGTAAGTTAATGTGGGAAAGTAATACATGTAAAGTAAGTTAATATGGGAAAGTAAAACTAAATTAGATCACATAACACAAGAACTACTAAAAGTACATGACTTCCATGACGTCAGTACAACATCATTGGCAGTATCTATGGCGTCTCAGGTCAAAGGCCAACCCTCTTGACCAATCAGAAAAAAGTGACACAGGTTACGCGCCACCTCTCAACCAATCAGAAAAAAGTGACATGAAATGGAAGTCTCTTCATACTACTCTTGTCCCCTGAGAACTTCTTTAGCCACACCAGTCCACTGTTGTCAGTGCACATTCTGAACTCTCTGCCAATCAGGAAATGTCTGAATTTCTTAATACTCTCAATCAGTGCCAGCATTTCCACTTTGGTTGATCTCTAATTTTCCTCACTTGCTCTTAATTTGCAACTGAAAAATTGTATGGGAACCTCCTTTCCCTTTTTTATTTGTCCTAATGTGGCTCTCATTGCCACATTACTGACATCACAATCCAGTATAAACTGTTTGTTGTAGTCTGGCATGTTTAGAGATGGTAACTTAGCTAGTTCTTCTTTGATGTTGTCTAGCTCCTCCTGCTCTTACCATGTCCATACAAACAGCACTGATTTTCTCATTAGTTTGGTCAACTTCACTGTCTTGGCAGCTATATTCAGGATGAAGGTGCAGTAATAATTGAAGAATCCCATTATTCTCTGTATGTCTTTCTTGTTGCAGGGTTGTTCTATTTTTTGGATAATCTCTCTCATGTTTTTGTTCATGCATATCCTACCTTTCTTGATTGTTCTTCCCAAGAATACTATTTTTTCTTTTAGGATGCAGAGTCCTGCATTCTCTAATATTGTTAGAGTTCTTTCTAGTTTTTCTAGATGTTCTTGGATCATATCACTTGTTACAATAATGTCATCTATATAGGCGTGGACTCTTTCTTCCATTCTATGTGTTTTATTTTTCAGCACTTTTGTAATGTATCTTTGAAAGGTTGCTGGCACATTGCATATTCTGAACGCCATGTATATCCATTTGTACAACACATATGGTGTTATAAATACTGTTTTTTCAATGTTGTCTTCTTCCATTTTCACCTGCCAGTAGGCTTTGAATAAATCTAGCATTGTGAAATACTTGCCTATTAAAGCATGTCCTCTATCTGTGGCAGGGGGTATGAGTCTTTCTTTGTTACTTTGTTCAATTTGTGAAAGTCTATGCATAGGCAATATTTATCCCCTTGCTTCACAAATATGGTCAGTGCTGCATATGGGCTTTCACTTGGGCAGATGATCTTGTTGTAAATTAATTCTTCTAGTATGAGGTTGTATTCATCTCTCATCAGTTCTGGTACCCTTCTGACCAGCAGCTTGATGGGTTTGTTCATTGTTGTGACTATTATGTGTTTTTCACCCACTGCTTGACCCATGCTTATCTCTTTTTCATTTGCTTTCATCCCTATGCCCTTGAGTCAGCCTTTGGGAAGACTTGCAACTTCAATGGTGTTTGTCCACTCACTGTTGAGTTGGCCATGTGGAGTACTTTCTGTTTTCATTTGTGTGTCCTTGATTTGACCATTCAAATTACTCACTCCATCATTGTCCTCTATTGCCTTTCAAATGAGTCTGATGTTGGATTTGATGTATTTTCCACATATCTTTACTTGAGATTTCTTTAGATTAATGTTTTAATTCATTGCATTGAGGATTGGTATTCTCCCTTTTCCATTCTTTACTGAGCACATGCTAGACAGCATTGATACTCTCTTAGTGTTAATGCCTTTGTTGTCATATAGCATTATGTTTGATGTTATTGTGTCTTCTGTCTCTTTCATATGCATCTTCCATTGATGTGGCTGTAGGTGAATATCTTCCTGCAGTTTGAATGGGATTGTTTGTTCCTCTTCAATTTCAATTTCTTCCTCTCTAACCTTTATAGTCCTATTTGCATAGTTGATAACACATCCGTTTTTTGTCAAAAAGTCATTGCCCAATATAACCTCATTTGGCAATAGATTATTGTGAGTGTCCACCACCACTAGCAATTGTTTAAATGTTGTATTCACAATTCTCATCTGCACTGTGTTTATCATTCCTTTTGTGTTAATATATTCTCTTGATGCATTGATTAATCATTTATTGCAACTATTCAGATCTTTGCATTTAAAACCCAGCTTATTGATATTGCCTTATCAATAGTTTCCTTCATCATTACTCCATTACTTGATATTGTTATTGTATTTATCATGAGTTTTTATGAGTTGGAACTCTGACTAGTTTTCCAACTCCTTGTTGGTTGGTGGTGCTTCATCCATTTTGTTTTCTGATTCCAGTATGTCTTCATCATTGGTTGTATATTTGTGGGTAGGAATTTACTAACTAGATACTGCTTAGCTTTTGTATACTTCTGTTAACATAACATAATTAGATTTAACTATTCACTATTTAGGTGACAAAGCCATGCAGCATTTTCTCCAATGATCAATAGTGGGCATCTGCCTGAAGCTGATCTCCACATCCAGTTTCACTTGTTCACTGAGGATCCATTTGGTTGAGTTCCACTTCTCAGGTCAAAGATGTAACTTATGTGTACCTTATCCCAGCTTGGTGTATACTCAAGACAAGACACAATTCAACTTAGTCTCCATTTTGTAAAAGTGTTTCATGATAATGCAACCAGACTTCTTACTAGCTGCTCTACTAATATTACATGTAGCCATTACCAAAATATATTGGCTTTGATAAATAGTTTAATAATTGGCAACTTCCTAACCTACATTTCATAATTAACACATGCTCAGTCACCTTATTGGTCATGTTATAGTCAATAATTTGGATCTACAATATCATAGATAGAATTCCCAGGTTTTGGTAATCTAACTGTATTTTGAATCTATTATAATTAATACATACAGTAAGTGATTGATAGTCAACTAAATGAGAGAAAAACTCTTATACATAAGTGCACTTTCATGATCTGGCACAAAGACCCTAGAATCAATCTCATTATGGATCCAGACCACTACTAAACACAACTCATTTAGCTTGGCATTCAATTAAATAATCAAACTGTATTAATAGAACAATGTAAGAATTCTGAATAAATTCCTTTATCAATTGTTTACAGTGAATCTAGTCTATTTATATTATTTTCAGAAAAGTACCTGTTGATTTCAAATTTGATCTGTTCATCTGCAAAGATGGTGGTTAAAAATAATAGAAGTGACTTTGCCCCCTCAGTTTTGACAAAAGTATTATTATGTATCAACAGATACTAATATCTCATAATTGACACCTGTTTTTACTTGGTTGCATAACACAAATTAATCTAAACTGATCATATAATTTTACAATATTTCTAATCATAATTTGTTATACAAAGTGAAAGCAGTAAAATTTTTACCTAAAGTATTAATTCAGATTCTGTTTGAAATCACATTATATCTCACAAGTTGAATCTATTTACAGTTAACTGGAAAAAGTACATGTTGATTTCAAAATTTCAATTGTTTGTCTGCCAATATGGCCAAAAATAATGGAAGTGACCTTGCCCATTCATTTTGCCAAATTAGTAGGATAGACAAATACTAATTCATAATCAATTGTGTAACATCCTCCAGATGGAGGTTGTTTATGGAGCAACTCAGTTTGACACACAAGTTAGACTGTGTATTGCTGCCTTTAGGCCTATATATAATTGAAATTTTCATAAAAGGCTCTTAATATACAATGCCATCTTTAAATAATGTAATATACAGTCTATGCAATAATTACCTTAACTTTTGAATATCTAACATTATTTGATACATTGAAAATATGTATTTAACTCAAATATACATTTTCCAACAGTGAAATTGGGATAATTGAAATTGAATTTGAGATTGAACACCTTGGCAAAATTGAATGAAAATGTTCTGAAAATCAGTTCCTTAATATTGAACAAATGAAATTAAAGAATGGGATGAAAATTAAGAGTATTTTTTGCAAAGAATGCTCAAAAAATTTAACAATCAAATTATTCTTTGCAGATTCTATAATGTAAACACAATTTATCACATTCCATCAATTACACTTAAATAATAAAAATATTCATTTGACCTACAAAAAATAATATATATGTAGAAAGTAATTCAAAGAAAATTATAAAAAATGCCTTTAATATTATATCAGTAAACTTTTGATGCAAGAAGTAGTTTAGTGTGACATTTACAAAATATACAGCTATATGAAATTATACATGCAGATTCAATACGTCCAGTGCTCACATTATGGTTCATTTCAAAGTTGAAGTTTGTGAATGGCCCCAATTTAATCAATAATAGAGATATTTATGAAATCTCAAAAAAATCATTTTTTAGAAATTGCACTATAGGACAGGGCTTAAGAGTAATTAGAAATTTAAGAATTTCAACTTAAATGAGCTTGCAATAGTGGAAGATATTGAAGTGATATCATTAATGCTCAAACTTGAACTTAATTATAGATTCACTTAAAAATGCTTGTAACAATTCAATGTTGTCATTTCATATGTGAAATTCAGAGGAAATGTTCTTAAAATGACTTTTTTTGCGTGTGGAATCACATTGAAATAAGGAAATTAAGGAAATGTTATGAACACCAAATCTTGTTTCTCATAAAGTATACATTTTATTGCAAATAAACATTTTAAGCTACTTTTGCTAACATTTAGTTGTAGATTTTGAATAAATNTAATTTTACAATATTTCTAATCATAATTTGTTATACAAAGTGAAAGCAGTAAAATTTTTACCTAAAGTATTAATTCAGATTCTGTTTGAAATCACATTATATCTCACAAGTTGAATCTATTTACAGTTAACTGGAAAAAGTACATGTTGATTTCAAAATTTCAATTGTTTGTCTGCCAATATGGCCAAAAATAATGGAAGTGACCTTGCCCATTCATTTTGCCAAATTAGTAGGATAGACAAATACTAATTCATAATCAATTGTGTAACATCCTCCAGATGGAGGTTGTTTATGGAGCAACTCAGTTTGACACACAAGTTAGACTGTGTATTGCTGCCTTTAGGCCTATATATAATTGAAATTTTCATAAAAGGCTCTTAATATACAATGCCATCTTTAAATAATGTAATATACAGTCTATGCAATAATTACCTTAACTTTTGAATATCTAACATTATTTGATACATTGAAAATATGTATTTAACTCAAATATACATTTTCCAACAGTGAAATTGGGATAATTGAAATTGAATTTGAGATTGAACACCTTGGCAAAATTGAATGAAAATGTTCTGAAAATCAGTTCCTTAATATTGAACAAATGAAATTAAAGAATGGGATGAAAATTAAGAGTATTTTTTGCAAAGAATGCTCAAAAAATTTAACAATCAAATTATTCTTTGCAGATTCTATAATGTAAACACAATTTATCACATTCCATCAATTACACTTAAATAATAAAAATATTCATTTGACCTACAAAAAATAATATATATGTAGAAAGTAATTCAAAGAAAATTATAAAAAATGCCTTTAATATTATATCAGTAAACTTTTGATGCAAGAAGTAGTTTAGTGTGACATTTACAAAATATACAGCTATATGAAATTATACATGCAGATTCAATACGTCCAGTGCTCACATTATGGTTCATTTCAAAGTTGAAGTTTGTGAATGGCCCCAATTTAATCAATAATAGAGATATTTATGAAATCTCAAAAAAATCATTTTTTAGAAATTGCACTATAGGACAGGGCTTAAGAGTAATTAGAAATTTAAGAATTTCAACTTAAATGAGCTTGCAATAGTGGAAGATATTGAAGTGATATCATTAATGCTCAAACTTGAACTTAATTATAGATTCACTTAAAAATGCTTGTAACAATTCAATGTTGTCATTTCATATGTGAAATTCAGAGGAAATGTTCTTAAAATGACTTTTTTTGCGTGTGGAATCACATTGAAATAAGGAAATTAAGGAAATGTTATGAACACCAAATCTTGTTTCTCATAAAGTATACATTTTATTGCAAATAAACATTTTAAGCTACTTTTGCTAACATTTAGTTGTAGATTTTGAATAAATAAGATTTTGCAAAATGACCCCATTCACCTTTTATATTAACCAGAAATAAAAATTTTCAACATTGGGAACTCGGAATTGGGGCCAAAATTTGAAAAGTTCAATCAATCTTGGAGTATCCTTTAAAAAATACTTAAACTCAGACTGAGTATATCAAACAACACTTGAAAACACTGGTGTATTGTTCCTCACAATAATAATATGCACTGCAATATATTAACTCGTCATTAAAAAATATGAATTTTTAAACAGGCACATAGTTTGCCCATTTGTGAGTACATATTCTTATTTTATACATTTGTAAATTTAATTTTAGAAGCCATGAGGGGACAATAATTTACCTTTTTGATTTTGAACGTTTTATTAAAAAACTTTTAGTATGACTACTTCCATTTGTGAAAATGAAACTTTAAGTAAGAATTTTACATAATTTTGTCATATTTTAAGTCGTTTGTTATTCTCACAAATTTTGTTTTGATTGAATTATTGAAAAATAATATTTCCAAAGATTGCACATGATTAAATTACGATTTACTGAAAATTCGGCTAAGAGCTGGTGGACTAAAAATTATTAACCCTGTGATTTTGATATTTCTAGATTTTTAATTATTGATGAATTGAAATATACGTATTCTTTTGTTACAATGTTTCAAAAACTGAAAAAACCTTTTTAAAGCCTTATAAATAAACCACGTTTTGCAACGGACGTAAGGAAAAATGCATATAAAATATACCTCTAAGTCTTTTATTTAAATAACAAAAGAAACACTATTCGGTTATAGAATTTATTGATTAAAAACCCGCATTTTCAGTTTTAAGGTCATTTTTTCATTTGTCATTTCGTTCAATTAGGTAACACTTCAAATTATATAAATTCCACTGATTCGAAATTGAAAAATCCTATAGAAATAATCATGGTCAACCATTAACTTGAAATTATAAAAGTTCCATTATTTTGAATTTCAGTTTCTGTATTAATGTTATGTAAACATTTTTTCATTTTATTGTTTTCGAAATAAATTAAAATTTGAAGGAAGCTTTAGTGAAGTCGGAACTTGCTTTTAGAAAATACTTAACTCCTTACGCAAATATTTAAACTAATGTCGAAAACTGATTTCAGCCCAAAAGTCATGAATGTTTAGGTGATGCAAGTCTGGATTCTACTGAGATAGATTTGATTTGTCCTATTTGCTTAAATACAATGGTCAATCGTTCTGCAAATTTACTTGAACTTGGTCAGCCAGATCAATGTGCTCATTTATTCTGTCTGGATTGCATTATCATGTGGGCGAAAACTTCTAATTCATGTCCAATTGATAGAATTCAATTTATGCATATATTTGTAAAGGTTGCCGTGGATGGGAGCGTTATTAGAACAGTATGTATTCAAATAATCTGTAGTAAATTGTCAGGCATTTCCGTTATTCAGGTGGAGTTTTGGATATTTTTCATAAGAAATAATCTTATTTAACGTCGTGGATAATTTCAATCAGTTTTCTTTAGGTTTATCTGTGCATTGGACAATATATACATAATGCGTTGTTCATTAAATTGGATGTAACTTTGGGGGTGTATTTAGGATGTTGTCAAATTTTTTATTACAATGCCTCGAATTTGTGGAAATTATTTTTTCTCGATTTTCCTTACCGGTAATTAACTTATGTAATTCCTTCATTTAAGCAGTGCCGAAATATATTTTAATTTTTCATGTTTGTATAATGCAGTGAACACAGGCCAGCAATTAACATGAAATTCTTAATCCACATGTAAGCTATTCCACCTTGTATGCTCTTAAATGCAAAGATTTGAAAATGGAAGCAGTTTTGAGGTCACGGCTATCAACTCTATTTCGGTACTAATCGGCTACTGAATTTTCGTTGAATGCTTGCAATGTTGTACGTTTTATTAATATTAACTTTTTAGTGCTATTTTTATTAAATTAAACTAGGTATGTGCACAGTATTTTGAATATTACTGTATTATTTCTAAACTTGTTTAGATAAATGTGGAAAGTTGCAACACATTGGGTACTTTATTTTTAAGTATCAATGAAATTAGATGCGCTGTGTGCGATCTTGGAGATAGAGAGGAAATTCTTTTACTATGTGATGGCTGCGATGCTGCGTTTCATTGTACTTGCTTAGATCCGCCAATAGAAAATATTCCAATTGAAGAATGGTATTGCCCAAGATGTCGACCTGAACATGATGCACCTAATAGCGATTCTGTCTACGTTCGCTTAATTGCTCGCACAATTCTTACAGAAAGAGTACGTGATGCTATTAGTGTATCTCGGGAAATGGACGTTAATGATTTTGAGGTAATTATGTTGAAATAGCAAAATTGTCATTTTATGGTATTGTAGAAAAAATTATTTCATTATATGTTTAGTTTGAAATTTATATAAATTATAACCTGTCATTTCAAAAATAGGATGTTCCTATATTTTCTTTACTAATAATTTTGACTAGACACAACCTCCAACAGGACTGCGACCTGTTCGTTCTAATCGAAGACATTCAAGAAGATTAAAGAGATCTCGCAGATTAGGTATTTATTNGTGACAACATCATCAGAGCGAGTAGAGCGGGGATTAGAGAACGTAATGAAATCAAAAGGATCAAGATCCAATTTGTGAGTGAACAAACGATTGAACAGAAGGAGATCACAGGCATGGAAGTAGAGTGACAGCGGGAGAGTGGAGAATTTGAGAAGAGCACCTTGTATGGCAAGGGAGAGATCCATTTGAAGGCACGCTTCTGGAAACATTCCATAGAGTGAAACGAGGAACGAGAAGGCCACCAACAGGGAGAAGCATGAGTCATGTTACATCAAAGTTGGAACCGTGCTTAAATTTTAAGGCCATAGCCGGTAGTTGTCCGGCAACAGCTAATACNTTCGATTTAAAATCATCGCCAATACATATTTTGTGGTAACATAATTTACAATTCACTGCATTTAATTTTGTTAAATATGCATACACTAAAAGATCTTTGTTGCGAAATATATTACAGGTCTTCTTAGTTTCTAATATTGGTCTTATTCTTGTGCATCTTAATTTCGCATTAATTTTCTTTATTCTTAAATTTAGCAGTTGTTGGTGCTCTTCAATATTTGGCAACTTCCAATATATTGGTTCTTTATTATTAGATTGATCTTGGTTACACATTACTTCAGGTTTCTTTGTTAGCTGTTGATCAACATAATACCTCTTAATTAATCGATGTGGATAGCCATTGGTTTTTAAAATTTCATATAATTCAGAGATTGATTCAATTAAATTCTGGTAATGTGTAACCAAGATCAATCTAATGATAAAGAACCAATATATTGAAAATTGCCATATATTGAAGAGCACCAACAACTGCTAAATTTAAGAATAAAGAAAATTAATGCGAAATTAAGATACACAAGAATAAGACCAATATTAGAAACTAAGAAAACCTGCAATATATTTCGCAAGAAAGATCCGATTCAAGAGATGCTTGTTTCATCAATTGTATACAAGTTTACATGTGAAGAATGTGACCATTCTTACATCGGTGAAACAAAGCGACATCTTCAAACTCGGGTTAATGAACATCTTTCAGGGCACTTAAATTCCGAAATTTATACTCACCAACATCGAACAAACATCAATAATTTTAAGATCATTATGAAAACACCTAATACTACGATTTCTGAAGGCCTAATTATTAAGAACTCAAATAAACAAAGACTAATTAATAAACAAAGAACGACCAACAGATTGAATATCTTTTAGTGTATGCATATTTAACAAAATTAAATGTGAATTGTAAATTATATTACGCAAAATTTGTATTGACGATGATTTTAAATCGAAACCGGTCGCATAGTATATATATATATAGATTTAAACAAGCTGTTTTTACACATGGCGATCCATAGAGCTGATATTGCATACCGCAAATTTCAATCTATTATAACTATATTCTAGCAATGTACAATTTTGATATTTTCTATAACTTTAATCAGCTGTTTTCACTTTCAGTGAATGAGAAATTGTGAACGTTTTAGTTTTTATTTAGTTAGTTTACTTTGCATGATAGTTAAAACATATAAAACATTGGTGTAGCATTTGACCCCGCTTAGCATTGAATAACTTATAAGTGCACAAATAAAATTTAAGTAATATTTCGCTAAAACTAAATAGAATTGCTCGTTTAGTAAGATGTGCCAATTGATATTTGTATCTGAATGTCTTTCTGCACCCTTCAAATTTATTTTGAGCGTCCCCTTCCAATATTATTAAAATACAAGGTTTTCAGTTGCTTTATTTGAATGAGGTCTCTCAAATTTCAAGCGTACATATTATACATTATATTTTCAATATTATAAACAGGTTCTTTTAATATTGTTAGTAAGTTCCATAGAAAACTGAAGTAAAATTACTTTATCAAAAAGCAGAACAACTCCGTTTGTAGCAAAATTTAGGAGAGATTCCAGAATGTAAATGTAATTATTATTCAAATTGCAATACTGTAAA
>CABFPE010000412.1:693046-703894 GCA_900660155.1 Hofstenia miamia | reverse complement strand
AACAATAGGCCTCCTGGGGAAAGCCAGCCACATTAAATAAATGGCTTAACGCATTTCTGGCGGCCAACTCCTGGGTGAATGTGGAAGTGCCGTCATATTTTAGAATGAAGATGGAAACTTGAAGATTGTACAATGCTGAAATTTGTCACTCAAAGCCATTGTGGTAATGTATGCTTTTACAATTTATACACAGTTTGCTAAAGAAATTGCTGTTTTCCACCTCTTGCATATTTGTTTTGATCAATATTAACCCACTTGGAAACACGCTCTAATGCAAATAACACATCATTTATTTGGGTTTTAGATCTATGAATTGTTTTCCTTAAAACATTACATTGCATGTTTAAACATTGTTACAACAAACACGCCCTAAGTGAAATTTGTCATCAAAAATATCAGTTTGCCTAAATCCTAGAAATCAAAAATAGAAACTTTGTCAAAAGAATTAATTTGCTCAATTTTCCTTTTATACATCACCAAAGTTAAAACCAGTGTATAAGCGGGTGTCAAGATCTTACATTGATAGAATAAACGTAAAGTTTTGTAGTGAACAAGGTCAGATAATAGAATTCACTGGGACTGGAAGACTGTATATAATGTTGGATATTCACACAGAATGATGGAAAATCAAAAAATTATTGAATGGATGTTTGTAGTGTTTTTTGTTTTTAATTAAATAAATCTATTGATATTAGTTTTCCAAGTTGTAAAATGTAACGCAATATTCAGTTTTTACAGAGATTGAGTTATGGACGGTCGAATTTCTCCATGCGTGGGTAAGTGATTTTTACATTTAAATAATACGTTTATGTGAAAATTGATTTCTTGTGTATGTTTAACGTGAATAAAAATTTTTGTTAGGGAAAACACAACATCTCATATTGGTATAATGTGTAAATAAAATAAAATAGAAAAGAAAAATAATTTACCAAAAAGAAGCTCTGGTTTCCATCACATTTTCAAAATAACGAAATTTTGTTTGATATATTTTACAAGTAGGTGATTTTGGTCAAACGTCATAGAACTATTCTCAAAATAGAAAATTAAGTTTATAAAATAAAATTGTTTGCTTAAAAACAAAATTTACCAAAAATATTATAACAAATTAATTGAAAGGAAAAATTATTTTTAAAAGTTGACATGTTGTTTTCAAAAAGTTTATATCTTTGCCATTCTCTTTGTTCTAATTTTGATGTTATGAAGCTTGAAATACAGCGTAGGGTGAATGTTAGTCTAACACTGATGCAAGCGAGTTGGGTGACGTCTCCAACCATATATCAGATGGGTAAGCTACTTTTTCAATATTTTATATATACATTATTGTAAATTTTTCCAATAATTTTTATATACACGGTAATGTGTTATCATGTAATATTTTTTAACTAACAATGCGAATTACGCATTTGTTTTTTGTTTCATTGGTAGTTGACTTACTATAATTATTTAGATATAATATTTTTTTTAACTAGTATTACGAATTATGAATTTAAATTCTTTGTAAGCGTTTTTGCTAATGAAATTAACATACATCTCACTATATGCGTTTCAAGTTTATTACATTTAGATCGCGATTTTTTATGTGTTAATGTCTTATTCGCCTATGTCCATTGATGTAATATTTCTATTTTACCGAAAGCATTTTTGTTTAAAACGATTTTTTATATTTTAATAGTTTATTCGCCTATATACATTGATGTAATATTTCTATTTTCACCAAGCACGTTTTTGTTTAACGATTTTTATATTTTAATATTTTATTTGCCTATATACGCGTTTCAAGTTTATTACATTTAGATCAAATGCGGAATTGCGACTAATTTTGCGATATAAAACATTGGAAGCATTGAACACCGTGTGATGCATACAATCGTGTAAACAAAAGCCTGTAAATCAAATAAAGTTGAACAATGGTGTGTAAGTTGATAACAGATGAATCAGTCACCAAATGTGTACAACCTGGAAAAAACATGGAAAAGTCAACAAAGCAGTGAAACCCGGAAAACCCATGTAATGTATGCAGCAATATAACACTATAAAAAGCAGGTAAGAATGAAAAGAAATGGAAAAGATGATGAATGTGTATCAGTTACCAAATGTGTACAACCCAAAAAATCAAATAAACCAAGAGAGTGTAAAGAAAAGTTAGCTGTATAAAAGTTGGTAAAAGATGAAACAATTTGGAAGTGTGTATAATTATTTTTTAAAAAATGTATATGAGTGTGTATAAATTATATTAATAAATAAGATTGCATGCAGCATTTATAAGGCGAATTTCGGTACTCTTTCCAAAAATGTATACTGGTTTTATTATGTATTACGCTATTAAGTATAGTGAATATGTGATGTCTTTGCTTAATTTCTATATTTAATATTTTCCATGTGTATTAATGAAAATAGTTTAAAATTAGTTTTGTTTTTTAACATGTACACTAGTCATTCATTTTTTACTATTACCTATAAAATTCCATGTGCTTTTATTATGAAAAATAATTGTGATACAATAAACGTGTTAACAATGAATTTTGACAAGTGCGGTTTTGTAGGTTTTCCCAAAATTACACTGTACGTGCAATCATCCAAACTCATGGAAAAACAATAACGAGGTATATTAACAAAAAACATTAGCCCTCATTATATCAAAACAATTAAATTGGCCCCCAACATGAATCACCACTAACCAATTAGTGGTCTGTCAATCAATCAGTGATTCACTAATTATCATTTGCAAACACCCCTCAATATCTGTGAGTCAGCACTCAAACCACCCTCGCCAATATTTACGGTCTGTCACGTGACATGTGACCTCATAAGCTCTCGACCAATCAGAATCGTTTTTGTGTCCTCTCCTACGACCCCCCTTTACTACTGTGGTTGCTTTTATTAATGCTGTTACCTTTAAAAATTGCAATGTCAATCAGCATGTAAAATTGCTGGATTAACTGAACACCTCATCCCCATTGGGGTAACTGGTTAAGTACTGCATCATATTATGCCAATAATTTCAACCAACTGATAATTATTGTAAGTAATTTTACAGGAAATGGTTTGAATTTCAACAAAATTGAAAGAACTTTTAGAAAAACTGGGAAACACTACATGACTGAAGAGCCTAAAGCGCATATTTCTACTTTATTTTCTAATTTTGATCTGGCTGTAATTCACAGTTACATTCCAAAAACGTATTAAGAAGAATGGTTTCCACAGCATTTGGAATTTTGCAAAATCCGATATTAATGCTACAATTTATCTATTGGACAAAATGTTTCATTTTAAAAAAATTTTTGCAGAAAATTGTATTTATAAATTTTATTTTACCGCATTATTTCGATTTATACGTGCCATTTCTTAACGTAATTTTTCATTTGCACATGCCATTTTTGTGGTTGCCCAACTCATAATATTTTACTGAATAATATCTGAATGCCTAACTGTCACCTATTTTAGCAATCCTTCAGTGTGGCTCTTAGTTTTGCTGTGTACAAAAAATTTCTCCTCTAACTATATTAACAGCTTTACTTTGGTTGCTGAAATTACCCTGGGCTAACACATAAACTACGATTGTACTCGTAAGTGATTTAGAAGTAATCGTTCTATGTTCAGTTACAAAAACCATAGTATAGACATTTGAAAATTGCATAATTGAGAATTGAAATTAGTCCAAATTGTATAAAAAACTATATGGATGGGATATTAGGTTTAAGCAAGAAATTAAAGATTTCATTCCCTAGGATTATTTCCCTAATATTGGCAATAATGTACATTTTTGTAAATATCAATTTTTGTAAATAATTTTGCATTGTGTATTGTGGTTTTTGACGCTATTGCTGTAGCCATACATTATAATTTGCTTACTATAATATTTTTGTTTATATTACTACTAAACTAAAGAAAAATTTTTCCTCTTCCTCATTTTTTTCCGTTGACTCATTTTCATTTACAATTTGTATGTTCAACTAATGGTTAATAGTTTTTTTCGCTTCTCTAATTGTTAAACAAATTAGCATTAGCATTTTCATTAAAGGCAGCTCTAATTCCTCGAATTTTCTGAAACTATCTAAAAAGATTTTTATTGGGATATGAGTAACAGTAATAAGCAGGCTTTGGATTCTTCTTTTGTCACATAAAACATATGTAATAACATAAATTGTCATATTACAAATTTTGCAGTCCACACAAGGCTGCTGAAGTGTTTATCCATGGAGTAAAGCACTTCTATGATATCACTTGTCCTTTAACTGTATGAGCAAGCTGTCGAAAACCTCTCTGTCATTGAGTGCATCAAATACTTCCGGATGGAATTCAACATATCGAATGATAGCAGATTGGCGGCCTTTAATATAGCAAGTAGAGGAAAGGATCTTCAACTTCTTCTGGTGTGTGTTATCTTGAAATTTTGAATTCAGAAAAGAGAAGAAGTTTGCCACTTTCTTAATTTGGTCACATGCATTGTGTATAGCAATATTCTTCGATGCCTTCTGAGTAGCTAGATTAAGAGTGTGGCTAGCACAGTTGACAGATGAAGCATTGGGAGCATATTTCTGCTGAAGATTGAGGACAAGCACTACAACAGATGCGCGTTTCTTGCACTGTGCTGGTAAAGTACGTGTACTAATAAATAAAAGCTATTAAATTGAATTGTTTTAAGTATAAATCAATATTTTTTGGGGTGCCTGGGCACCACTTTGACCTCAAAGAAAATTAATTTATTAATTAGCACAGGCCCATACTGGAAATGAGTCAAACTTTTTAAACCCAACCCGTCTTCCTAAATTTGATCCAAATGGATCCGACTTGATCATATGGATACGTGAAAGGAATTAAGTAGTAAGAGACAACAGTAGGACGTTCTAATGGGACACTCTAAAGCTCTCGTAACACCTATGACTATTTGCCAAAAAAGCATGCATGAATTTTATTGGACGCCATCTAGTGATGAATGATTTTGACAAAACTAAATTGAGCAAATTAATTTTTTGGCCCATTTTTTAAATGAATTCTAGGATTATGGCTAAGTGATGTATTTGATGACAATTTCATTGTAACAATCTTTTCAACATGTAGCACTGTACTTTAAGGAAAATAATTGATGGACGCAAAACCCATTTCTATTTTTGCTAATATCCAAATATAAAGTGGAAAAGTATTTCGCCAAACAAACACTACAGATGTATGAAATATACATTTTCAAAAACGAGATAGAAAACATTCGCCAAATTTAATAAACATGAAATATAGCCATGATAAATCAATAAAAAATTGATATATCTGATGTACATGACAAAAAGCAAGTAGGAAAACAATAGGAAAAAAGTAGGCTTTTTTCATTTTTGATGAGATGTTCGATATGTTTATATGAAGTTTCACAAATATATGGTAATTTCCAAAATATATGTTTTCTTTTTGTCAATCTACTATTTTTTGATATTAATGTAATCGAGTATCATTTTTTACAAAAATTTTAGAAATTATTTGGAATACTTTGCTTACTTCTTGGTATGTCGAACAAATTCTAAAGGCTCTTTGAAGGATTGTAAAAATTACTGAAAACTAGTATTTTGAATGACAGTGTGAGTTAGCTTGTATGTATGAGTTTTATTTGATGATTTTTGATGCCATGATCTAATAAAACCGGAATTTGTTCTTATGAAACATCCAAAAAATTCAGTTGATTTCTTCTTTAGTGAATTTTAGTGATTTGTAAATATCATTTAAATAGTTGAGGAATTCGGTAATGTATAGATTTTTTTGAAATAAATCAAAACAATTATCAACATACATAGTTATTACAGTGAAGTAATTGTTTAATTCGTTTTTTTCTAATTTTCCTTACTTATATATTCAGTAAAATTTGATTTATCAGAGAGATAGTATGATTCATATTTTGTAAATAGTAGTCATAACTAACAACAAAATCATTTCCTTTTGTCAAATTTTGAGATGCCTATACTTTTATCTTGAGCTTAAATAGGAGAGTTGTAATTATAGCGGAATTTACGTGAATTAATTTGACATAACACCGAATTGAATTCTGTACATTGACACTAGGCTAACATAATAATGCAAACGTCACTCAATCAGCAGCAGTTGCAACGAAGGTTACGAAAATGGCAATATGAACAATTATCATGCAATAGTGAACTTTGTTCTTACTTTCACAAGTACTTATTTAGCATTTATCATATTTTTCTGAAAGTTATTAATGACTCTCAAATTCAAACTCAACAATTTTTTGACATCATTCACATGATCTCTATAAACATTACTTCAGAATTTCTTTTATAGGCAATATTACTTGATGTAAATGCAAATCACTATTGGCAATGAGATTTTCAACTAAATATCTTTCACTCACTAAAATACTTTTGGAATTAATTGTTCAATACATCTGGTTGTTATTCTAGACAAACATATTTGGCTTAGAGTTAGTAAGGAATCCGCGAAAAAAATTTCTATTAAGATTTGCCAAAAATATAAATAGTTTACAGTATAGAAAACTAAGAAACAACAAATCGGACATTAAGTTAACTTATGCACACTATGCTACAAGAGCAATCACTGTGCTAGCAACTTTGTATAAGGTGGAATAAATAATAGGAGTTGCAAGGTTTTTTGCATCCAATATTTTCTAATAGGATTTATAGAATTTAATTCCAAATAAATTACAATGTTCAGTTGAGATATATTGTCTACAAATAAAAAATATAAAAATAATCGACTCTTTTTTTAAAAAAGCAACAAATAATGTAAATAATTAACATATAAAAATATATTTTACACGTGTTTTGGCAATAACAATGCATTACGATTATCACAATTTTCAATTGTTAAACATCACTGGACAGCAACCCGTGGTTGCCATTAGTAGAAATACTATAAATTTTCTTCCATGATCTCTGCTTCTGTTGATGATGCAATTGTTTTCTAAAATTATTCAGTATTATTATAAGGCGATTGGAAAATTATTTCGAATAGTTAGCTAAAAATTAATTTTTAAAACTTTACCCTTTACTATCACTCTAACCGAAGTTCACATTAATCTATGTCAACTTCAAATTACACATCATCAAATTTAATTAAAAGATGTGTAGGCCAATAAATGTAAATATAACTCAGGCGCTAATCAAGTACGACTCATCTTATTCTGCCACTTGGAATAAATGCTTATCTTCTATTAAGAATGGAACATTCATATAAATATTGATTTGAAAACGATAGCAAAAGCATGTTTCAACATTATGTTAAGAAAACTGCAAATGATATTTAAAAATATACTAAATTAAGTATGTATATGTATTTACTACCAATGGTGGAAAGTAATGGAAAATCTCTATTACAAGCTCTACCACTCAATAAAACATTTAGTATAATCATCAGGTCACAGAAAACGCACAACATCAATCAAAAACCTGCTGGCAACACATTCGAAGCAATTTTATCAGTGATCCAGATGGTTAAGGTCTGGAGAAAGTAAATAATATTCCAAAATAATTGACTAGTATTTGCAGAACTGACTGCAAATTGTTGAATTATCAGAATATATTTATAGTTCCAAATGGAAATGAAAATTGCTAAGTGTATTTATTCATGATTTAAATTCCGTGTAAACGTAGAAAAAGAAAAAATCCAATGGTGTTTAAAGAAAAAATGTTCATATTTTTTGCAGATGCTAAATACTGATGTTTTGATTCACTATTATTTTTATTAGGTTGGTGCAAAAACATGTCGTTCTTTGACGTTCAACTTCAAAAGGCCATAAATGTTATTATATTAACCTTTATTAATCAAAATAAGAACCATTACAATCAACACATTTTTGCCAACGGGTAACACGCTGGCCTATTCAATTATCATAAAAATCCGGAGTTTTGGAAATAACGAAGTCATTGAAGGAAAATTTAGAATCATCTCGGCTTTTGAAACATTTCCCGCATAGGATGGTGTCGAGCTGCTTGAAAAGTGACAACCCTTGGGATAGAGGCTCGGTGAATATGACGAATGAGGCAGAATTTAGTAGCCCAATTCATTCAGCTTCTGCAAAGTCAGTCGTGCAAATGCGAGCGAGTGTTGTCATGGAGAAGAATAGGTTCTTTCATATTAAACAATCTCAATTGCATATATTGGAGCTCCTGGTCCATTTCGTTAATTTGATGGCAGTACTTCCCCGTTATAATCGTTTAGCCTGGATTCAAAAAGCTGATAGATGAGATTGGTCACAGACCAAAAAAATCAACATCATCTTTTGGGTGGCATTTAGGCTTCAGGGAGTGTCTTGGAGCTTCACCAAATTCCAACCACTTTGCCGTGCATCGTCGATTGTCGTAGAGATTCAACTTCTTATCGCATGTCACAACTTGTTCGAGAGATGGGAAGTTTCTGTTAAACAGTAAGAGTGCAGAAGATAACTCAAAATGACGATTTTTAAAATTATCTTTTAATTCATGCAGCACCCATGTATCCCGCTTTTTGACTTCCCTATTTCCTTCAAATGGCGAAAAACTGTTGAGTGGTTGACTTAGAGTTCATCAACAACTTGCGTGTAGTTTTGGGAGTATTAGGTCAATTAAGGCTTTCAGACCTCAGTCGGACAACCTTTACCATCTTCATTTTCAAGACCATCTTTGTGCCATACATTCGTTTGTAGATCCTGGACCAAACGCATCATTGGTATCACGAGCTTTCTCAGCAGCTGCCTTGTTTGAACTCAAACAAAAATATTTTGAGGAATTGAATGTTTCCCATGAGTCAAATTCCTGTAAAAACAATAACTGAAGAGATAAAGGATGCGATCAATAACACAATTTGTCATAGCGAAAAAAGCGCTTTAAAATGACCTATAACGCTATATTTATCAATAATTTCATTCAGAAAACATATATAAATACAACATATGTGAGAAAATGACATTGTTTTTGCATCAACCTAATACATATGGGTTTCTCATCGCTTGACATTATTGGTAATATAAAAACAGGTTTCAGTGAAATAACTTACCTTAACCGATGGTTCAATCTTTGCAGAATTATTTCGAGACATCTTGCCGTTGCAAATAACCTGACCAGCAGGTTGCTTGGACAAGTCTTCTCTAGAACTGAGTCGACTGACAACACCAGCAGTCTGTTTGTTAGAACTTAAACGAAAAAGTTTTTCTTCGAGGCTGAATCCCATCAAATCCTTTCGCGTTATAATGCCTTTAACATGATTAAAGTGATCAACTACTACTAGATGGCGCAATCCAAGTGATCTTACAATTATATATGCACGATGCAGTGAGAAACCTTCCTGAACTGAAGGTGCCGATTGATTAATATATGGTAACTAAACAGAAAATGTATACATTTGTAATATATATATATATATAAAAGGCGTACAGACTGGGAATCGTTTTCGAAAATTCATAGCTCAAAATGGGAAACGTGATTATTTTTTAGCCTAAAGGAATTTATGTCTAATAATTATTATGTATAATGTTCTCAGCAAAATACGTTTATTAGTTTAAATTTAGTTGCTTTTTATCTAGTTGTGATATCAACTCGAATTCTAAAATTTCCAATTTTGTACACAAAAAACATATATTTACCATTTTGTAAACGTTTTAGAAAAAATATTAGCCGATTGGACAGATGACGAAGAATTTCAGAATATCATAGAGCAATATGAGAAGCCGCAAGATGAAAAGGTATAATTTTACAAAAAGATAATAATTTAAGTTATATTGTTTAGGTGTTTCCGAAGAAAACTGCACGAGACAAATTAATAAATTTGTTTAAGATTATACGGATAAAAAAGAGTAAAAATCTCATTTGCAAGCAGAAACGTAAAAATAAAAATAAAGTGCTCTCTTTAGTTCACTCTGAAACAACAGAGGTCAAAAGAAAAAACGCTGCAAAAAACAGTCCAACGTCTTATTCAATTCAATCAATTGCAAGAATGTATAATTGTAAGAGCTCATATAAAGATATGCGCCATCATTTAACATATCGTCATAACGAACTGTCAAAGCAATGTTTAGTTTTCCTGAGAGATTTTTACAGATCTCGAAACTCGAAAAAATGTTTTACTGTTATGAATGCCAAAGACACAAAGGAAAGGGATGTAATGTTGATGGTATAAAAAATGAGAGAAATCAGTGAATCAACCATACCAAATGTATTCAAAAAAGAAATCTTTCATAAAGAAAATTTGATTAAACATCTGGAAAAAGTTAATGAATTTGATGTTTATAGAATAAAGCAATTAAAACGACGTGATGGATCATCACAAACAATAAATTTAAAGCTTGGAGTATCAATTCGAAAGTTTTTAGCAAGATCTGTTAAAAAACAGTATATTTTAGGTATCCTGGTAGATTACATTCTGTTGTTGAAGAGCATAAAAACTCTAAAAATTTAATGACTACAATAATTATTAATCGCTTATGAATTCTTGCTAAATTTGTTGATTATCTAAACATTAATTCTAATGAAAAAATTTTTAGTGAAGCAGCAAGGTCCTTCATTAAAGAGATTAAAATTGATCTTAGCCGCTCAGCAGCTCGCGAAAAGCTCAAATGTAAAGATAAAAATTTTGAAAAAGTACCAGATTTAGAAAAAATGATAGCGGTCAATAATGATACAAAGAAACTTTTGGACAAAGCACTACAGCAAGAAATAAACATTGAACATTCACTGCTTCAAGCTCTAGTGTTTTTTGATCTACAATCCAGGTTGAATTGTAGACCAGCATGCTTATTATCTGTTACCGTCGCTGATTTTAAGGAGCTGAGACAAGGCAAACCTATAATCAAGACTGACCATAAAACCGAATATAAATATCCCGTAAAGATAATGGCTACCTTTCAACAGATTAAGT
>CABFPE010000412.1:608295-647089 GCA_900660155.1 Hofstenia miamia | reverse complement strand
TATATATATATATATATATATAGGTGTCCTTAAACTCCCTTTCTAGTAAAGTCATTAATTAGAAATGCCCCCATTCAAGCATTCACAAGGTATTGAAATATGAGATGGCCATGAGAACGTTCAAAATCAGTAGAGTTCACTAACTACTGCAAGATGATTACATGCCAAGAAAAATTAAATTTTCTTTGAAGAACTGCAGTTGTGATGTACCAATGATGAAAATTTGATTCAAAATTTATGTTTTTCAGATGAGGCTAAGTTCACTCTCTGCGGTAAAGTGAACTCACAAAATGCTGTTGCTTGGGGTTATGAAAATCCTAATGTCATAGACGAATATGAAAAGTATTGGTGTAAAAGTTTGGTGTGCAGTCTACAATGATCGTGTAATTAGGCCTTTTTCTTTGAAGAACCAACCATCGCAAATGTGTCTTATCTTCAAATGCTTCAAAACTATGCTGTTCTAGAAGTGGGCCGATTAGACGCATCAGAATAACTTTTTCCAACAGGATAATGCTCTTCCTTACTGGGGATTGCAAGTTCGTGCTTATTTGAATGGAAAATTTCCTGATAAATAGATCGGACGCAATGGCCCAATTTCTTGGCCCCAGAAGCCCGGACTTGACACCTCTTGATTTCTTCTTGTAGGGAACAGTAAAAGAAGATGTTTGCAGCCAAAAGCCCCAAAACATAGAACAATTATCACTGATGTAATCAATAATATACCATCCGAATTGCTAAGAAATACGTTTATCAATATGCAAAATTGGTGACAATCTTGTATGACAGTAAAGGAAGACATTTCTGATTATATTTGGCTTCGGTATGTTTTTGGTGTTAATAAATTATTGCTTTTTCATTTCCTGTTCACATAAGTAAGCAAGAATAAATAGTTTGCCCTAAAATAGAATTCTTTACTAGAAAGGGACTTTATGTACATCCTGTATATATATATATATATATATATATAGATTAATTTTTAAGGTAATTATTTACTAGTTATAATCAATGTTATATAAAGTAATGCTAGAAATAAATCGGGGAATTGGCATGAGATTTAAAGGAAGCAAGTGATACAGCGATTGCTAAACATTATTCAAAATAAAACTATATCTTCAATCAAGGAAGCTCTCTGCTGCTTACCAATCGATCGATAGAACTAAGAGTAAATTGACAAAACTTCACAAATTGTTTACTTCTTTTGAGAATGTAAGTTTCTAAATTTCGTCTTTGAAAGAAACATGTCAAAAAGCAATGAAAAGTCAATTTCTCAAAACACATTCCTGTCATTGACAAATTAATTATCAGCATTGAAAGCAAATCAAAAAACAAATGGTTTATAAGGAATATTTGAGATTCAATTGTCCAATTGTAAAGGTTGCACAACAAATAGTGATTTGTAGCAAAAGGCAATCATTTGGTGACCTCAAGCAAAGGTCAAGTGAATCATTGTTTCATTCACTAAATGTGTAGTAACCTAGACAATAAGCGAAAATGCAAAAAGTGAAGGCACTGCTGTTCAACACAATTTCCTATTCATTACATAAAATATGTCAACTAGTTTGATGTTTTATTTGTATATTGCATTATTGAATAATATCTATTGTACTCGATGTGGCTACTTAGGTTCACAAAACTTACATTTTCTACCACCTAAGAAATATTATTCAAAATATAAAAAAATACTTTAAAACAAAGAACGGGATTACCTGTAGACTGTATCGATTTCTTATTGCTGTTTACACCGATATTTATATGTATCTACAGGGTATTTATAACTGATTTTAACTAGCTGTCTTTGTGAAAAAAATGCCAAAAATCCAATTTTATTCGGTTGCAACGTTCTCTTCAATTCTATAAGCACCTCAATGTTTATATGTACAGTATAGGAATAGCTAGCATTGTAGTGATCCGCGTAACCTCTCACATAAAATTTCTTTTGAATACTACTTTAATTTTATTTCAAATTCTTCGTGCATTATTTTCCAAATAAAGCAATATTTGGTTATAGAAGGCTTGTAATCAAAGACATGCTTTCTACAGGCTTGTGCAGCGGGGTTTCAAGGAGATTTCTGGAGTAGTACTGTAGATGTGAGCACCATTCCTGGCCACGATTAAAAGTGGACGTGCTCCATTATAAGAGTTTTTTACTTCCCAAAATCAAATGAGAGGCAGGTGAATATATTCTATACTAGTGACCGTGGCCAACTGTGAGTGAATAATCGCTATTATTACCCCAAAATACTTCCGCTGTATCAAACAGCATTAGTGACAAGTAAACAACTTGTCAAAACTTGACTTTCAAAATTCTGAAATTCTTATATGAACAACCAGATTGGTTCTTTAACTTATTAAAAAGAAAGGAGATTAAAAATGACTTGAGGGTAACGTTATCACCTTGCAATTCATAGAAAGGCAGAAATCTTGAACACCAATTGTTTTCAATATTATTTTAGAAATATGATATTTCCTTTTATTACCTATAAAGCAATATATGTATGTTTATTATATGTATATATATACGTATAAAATTGGAAAGATTTGGTAAAAAAACAAATTTTAGGTTAAAAACTTACAAGGCACATAAGACCTATTTTGGTGTTAGAAAAGTATCCTGATTGGAATTCGCACTTTAATTTAACTAGATCAGGTACCTTTTTCAAGTACTATGAACTTTTATTTTATTATTGGTTACGAATGAAAGGCACAAAATTATGCATTTGAACAACATTTGCCCTCTTTAACACTCTTTGTGCATAGTTTTATTTTTCTTGATATTTCAGGAGTAGTCTGGCAACATGCCAGGATTCCATTACTGAAATACCCTTATGGGATCTTTGGCCACTAGCGAAGCCAACCAAACAATCTATATTCCTTGGAATAACCGATCGAACAAATACCAAATCGGTAGAGAAATCTAAACCAATTGTCCTATAGCTTAGAGACAATCTTGAAGTTACCATTGCCATAAACACTAAGGTAAAACCAAATTTAACGGCCTTGTATCCCACTGATATGCAGAACTACGCATAGAATGTCATGCAGTTGTATCATCTTTGGAATACATAGCAGCTTAAAGTAATCCAAATTTCAGCTAAGTCTAAGAAAAACTAAACTTCAAAAACTATTTCTAATTCAACAAAAAAGCCACAAATTCATTTTTTACGTTATTACGTATTTATAAATGGCTGCAGATCTTTTGTACTTTTTTCAGTTTTGCACATTGTAATATTATTATATATATATATATATATATATATATACAGTATATATAGACATGTATATATTATACACAGTAGAAAACTTTACATCAAATTATGTTATGTAATTAAAGGAAAATGTATGCCCTAAAATTTTATCAGGCTACATATAATGGAGGAAACGATTAAATACTTTCCTTGAAAATAGCCGATTTTTCTTTTAGAGTTTATTAGCATAGCCAAGTTCATATAGGAAATGCATGACAATTTGCCAATTAGTTCAAGTTTTACTTCTTCCTCAAGTGATTTCTAAACTCTCGTCATATTTATTCAAATCTTGATAACTCAATGAATGATATCTGGAGAATTTCTTATTATCCTATGACTTGCTTCAATACCAAGTCATTCAGTTAATTTTTGTCAAAGACCTATCACTTCATTTGATTATAATTTCACTCTTTGTTTTAAATATCCACTAAGTGATTTTATATTCCTAAAACACAATTCTAGTGGATAATGGTTAATAGTTAGAGGGCTTGTTCAATCACTTTTAGATAGGTTCTAGCTTTAGAAAAACATGGCATAAAGAAGTAAATTTTCTGTCTATGTTGCTATTCTTTTTGTTTGAAGAGTTTTTCTGAAGTGCTTTCTAAAAATATAATTCTACAGACGTTTTGGCAATAGTGAATTCAGTAATAATCAAAATTTGACAATAGTGAACAATTTTCACTGTAACAAACGAAAATTTATGTATTTACTAATAACAAAATTTCGCAATAGTGAAAATATTCTTAAGTACAATCTAATGAATACTCGGCAATAGTGAATATTTTTCCTATGTCAATTATTATTGTTTAATACATGTACTTTTTAACCTAGCACAAGTTATATAATATGTATAAGAAATAATGCACTTACGAATCTTTAAGTTTGTTGCAGGCAACTTTACTGCAAGAGAAAAGCAACGGCAGAAACACTGTGACTGTGCAACTAATTATCTAAATCAATATGCCTTAAAAATTGCAATATTAAAAAAGAATAGGATAAACGTGATAAATGCTAAATGACCAACTTCAGCGATAAATTAACACTATGAACGTCAAACGCTGATGGCATACTTAAACAGCCACATACTGTGCTTCCGATTTCGAAGGTCATATTTACCTTTGTCCAGGGATGGAGGACATGGGCCTAAAACTTTGGCCAAAGCCCGGAACAAATCCGTTCCAGTCAATTTAAATTAATGCCAATTCTCTGCTCCTTTCGAAAAGAATTTACGAAACTTATAATAAAAATTCAAATTGAATTCCAGAAGAGCATATGATAAATTGTAAATAGTAAGTATTATCTTTCATCACATTGTTCTAATTATATATAATTCACTGTAATAGTAACTCATTTTTGAAATTTCGGCCAATTTTTCCAAGCCCAGCAGAGGCCATGTCCATCTCTGCCTTTGTCATTAAAGCTATAACCCATATCCTTCCAAAACTTTCAATTCATGTAACGTGAATTGAACATTATCAAATTCGCTTAAGCTTAAATTACCTGAGGATTTTTTAGAATTGTCCATGATATTAAAACAATTTTTTATACGCTTATGCTCAATCTAAAAGCACATATTAAGAAACATTCAAAGTTCTTTATTGTTTAAATCTTTATAAATACATGAACATAAGGTATGGAAAAAATAAATATTTTTAAATATTTCAACAACTTCAGTCACAGCAATACGCTTTAACAGAAGTTTTCAACGTTGAATTAAAGCATGTTTCCCAATAGACCTACCCATGTCTCATAATTTTCAAATTTGCAAAACACTAGGAGAAAATTCTTTGTAAATGTAGAAAAACGCTTTGTCCTAGATAATAATGGCCGCTAAGCAGTTTAAAGTTAAACTCATGTATCCAAATCCAAAAGATTTCTATTGAAATTTGAAATTAAATTTCTTGAACGCTTTATTTATGTTTGTAATTCTGGTTTCATGTCATATTTCAAAATCTTAATAGCATCGACGGGGTTTTAAAATTCAGTAACCCTAGTAGGAACACTGAGACACTCATAGATTTTGAAATCACAAGCTAATGTGAAAAATAGGACCGGTTAGAAGTGTAAACAAAACAGTTGTGGTTGAGTTTTCACGTAGTGCCATGATGAGCAATTGCTACAGATTTTGCAAAATAAACTGACGTTAAATGCATAAGAGCTCTTTGAACTTAATACACAGTTCTTTTGGATTCCACTGGCTGCGATTTGTGATAAATAATTTATTTCTGAAACGACTTAAAAGCCATCGACTTATCAACCAATCAATAAATCTTCTTCAAACACATCAATTTACCAGAGGCGAAATCATAGAGTACAGAAAATCAATCAATAAAGCATGCATCGAGTATGGATTATTGAGCCCTTTATAAAATATGCCTGCAGGCTTATCGATTCTTGTCTGAGAGTGATACATTCTTGGGTAAACAAAAATATCACTCGAAATTTGGAAAAAGATCAACATTAAAGTTAATTATAATGCGCTAACAGTCAGACAATTTAAAAAACAGTTTATAAAAATGTTCAATAGACTTGTCAATCAAAAACAAAATCGGGCAAGAACTAGTAAAATGAGACGAAATCTGAATATATTTTTAAGATAAATTATGCTATAATTTATGTATTGTCTTGTTGTATCTCTAGATAAGGTTAACATTTTATAAAAATTACTCTAAGTGGTAAATTAATGATTGAAATACGAGTAGACAATCGGGTCACGTCGTGCCGGGGTTTAATGATCAATTAAAAGAGTAATGTTGGAACAGATATATTTCACTTATTTATTGTGTACATAAATATTACGTAAACTAATTTTGAATTACACAGCATAATCATAGGAGCATTCCAATATTGATATGCTGACATATTTATGTAACTTAGTGATTCACAGAAAAATGTTTGGAGACAAACTCCAGCAATATCAGGTCGATCAAAACTGAATGTTTTGGAAATTTGGCATTGCAATAGAAATAGGCTTTATTTGTTAGCAAGAATAGAGGTCTGTCTCCAGTAACAACACAGTGCAGAAAAAATTTAGTTACTCAATATCATCAACTCTTCACTAGCTTAACCAGTGTTGGAAAAATATCAGATTTATATAAAATAACAGAATATCGGATTATTATTTCAATAAGAATTTTTGCTTCCAAAAAAATCGTTTCACTAAAGGCATTTGGACTTGGCGAAGCGATAGTCAACATGTCGAGTGAAAAATAGAAATCAAGTTAGGTGTTTCTCTTCATATTTCTTATAAGCTCTGATTCTCCAGTTCTTAGAATATCTCTCATTTTTATCCAACCTACTGTGGTTCAATTATAAGTCGGGAGTTGGAAGAAAAATAAGTTTTTGACGGTTTGGTTTTTTTTCGTCAAACTTTTTATATGGGTTATTGCAATGCAGATTTCTATACATTTAAAACCTAAATTGCATGCACCACGTGCAGTTTGATGGTTAGTTACATTTGTTTAATTTAAAAACACGTAAAATCAAAATCCCTTTGCTTTATCCATGTCAATACATCTATTTAATTAATAAAAATCCAGGCTTTGAATGTAGGAGACTCAAAGTCTTAGATTATCAACAATTTTTATCGAAGCAAAATTGTAATGATTGAAATGGAAAATTGAAATAGATAAAACTTAACAGAATCGAAAACCTCTGTTTCCCAATTCGATGTCAATGCATTTTAGTTTGAAAAATGTCATTGGATTTAAGTTATAAGTCATGCAAGTAAACTATGCTAAGCATATCAACTAATATTACTAAAAATGCTTACTAAAACTATACAAGGTTCCGCCATTTTGATAGCTTTTTTGGCCCATTCAGACTTCTGCCTGATAATGATTTTTCTTCGAAAACGAATGAATCTTAAATTGAGGAAAGTAAACGCTGCTCCAAGAACACCTCCTATCACTCCGAGAACAACTGTTGGAAGGAAAAGAAGAAAATTAACAGGAATTGCTTTGTCTACCTAAAAGTGAATTTCAACAAAACTTCACTGAGATTAGTTTTAAAATCCATCATTAAAACTGACATGTCATGATCAGTATTGAACTAAGTTTTGCTCTTTGAAATGAATAAATTTCGTTATACGTTGAGCTAAGCGCCAATTATGAAGAAAATATAATAATTATTTAAATATTTTAAACAAAAAAGATGCACGTATATTTTAGCTGAGCCCAAAAAATGAAGAAACAACTTGCTTAAAACGAATAGTAACTGAGAAAAAATATCGACAAAAAATGGCTTGTTCAATGTCACTGCTAGATACTTAACTACAAAATAATTCTTAAGTAGTAATGGTTATACTTGGACTATATGAATCCTTTGAGAGATGAAAAAAATACTTATAAAATTCACAAATTATGGAAATCCGTTTCTCATTACCAAAAGTGAACAGTCTTTAAAAACGACAAGAAGATTAGTGGAGAAACGGTTCTCCATTGTATTTAACGTGTGTTAATGGTGCTAATAATAAATGTAGTTTTTGAGTCAATAATAGATTGGAAGATATGCTGCAATGAGTTGCCACAACTAAGATGAAGTATTTATTCTGCAATTGTTGAAATATCTACATGTAGATATTCCTACCAAAATTAGGTTAAATTTCAAAATCAATCTCTGAAACTTCGTGTCCTGTTAATTCCCTCCACTAAACAGAAATTGTGTTCTTTGATTCAACAGGTGCAAAAATTGCCTAATAGTGTAGAAGTTTGGATCCCTCCTGCACATTTATATAATACGATTTCTTCTTTCCTGCAGTAAAAAATTATTAAGTTTCACTTAATTCTGACAATCCATATTTTTACTATACGTTCAAAATAATTATAATTTTTGTGAAAGAAAGTGTATTTAAAAAAAATTGGATTGGACATACCTGGAAGAGAATGTACTTTTCTGGCTTGAAAAGGCCAAAATCACCCCGATACGAAAATCCATCAAATGCTGAATTGAATAAGTCAACAGTAAATGTAGAAACCATACAGCAGAAAAATGTCTAAGGGTATTTCAATAAGTTCATATACATACATAGTAAATGAGAGATTTAATTAAATCGTATGTATTCATACATATACATACATACACATACATATTTATTTTATCTCAAAGATAATTGCGATTGAATAGCTTCAGACAATATCATTATTATAAATATTATTATTGGTATCGGATAAAAACATGAAATTGATGCTGTTTAGATATTTATTACAAAATTTTTGTTTTTATAAAAGCAACTAAAGGTTAGATTCTTGTTTTTTGTTCAGTTTTTAATGATTGTTGGCAGGAAATTGTTTGTATTAGCCTATTATTTACAGATGTTTAAAAAAATTATTGGCGTAGTAACAATATTTTATGGTCTCCTTAGCAAAAGGTAGATTTTAGTATGTGAAAATTAACATAAAATAAAGGAGTAAAAGCAATTTTGAGATTGACTTTTACTAATGAATATTTCATCAAAAAATTTATGCGCTCACCTGCCATGAAAGTTTAAGATTCCAAAATGAGGAAACTTCTTCCATTGCAAACAGTAGGCCTCCCACTGGTGCTCCAAATGCCGCGGAAACACCTGCAGCAGCTCCGGCTGTAATAAAATTTCGCCTAAATATATAAACACACTTCATATATATCCTTGTAACATCTTAATAAGAGTTATCATAAAAAATTTAGTAAAATGAAACGGTCGCAAAATAATACAATGTGGAGTGAAGCATCTCGCCAACAATTTCCATAGGTTGTATTCGGGAGGATAGGTATGCCTAATTCTGCTAATTAACGCACCTTCTTTACATGAATATCCCTATCAATAGAACCTCAGATACTAGTACAAGTAGTTTATGACACACATTAAAAAACCTTGGACTAGAGTCCCGCGAGTTGGGATCGGGATATAGATGTCTTGGGTCGAGTCGAGTAAAGTCGAATTTGGATATTTGGGTTTTGCATAAGCATAGAGCACTATCAATTTCATAATTTACACTCACCCTTAAATGAAGCAGTAAAGTTGGAGATCACCCCAAAAATAATGAATATAGTGTATAGATATAGACATATCGCTAAACAATTAATGTTGATGTAATTAAATTGAAGAATAGAACTTTGCTTGCCCTCTTGAAAGTACTGACCTGTGCTAATGAGGATTTAACATAACTTTTATCGCTGACTAGAAAGTGAAATTCGTATGTTAAAAAACAATCAAAATTCAGTCTTGTATGCGCTAGAAAAAGACTCATTCTGGCTCTTTGATAGTGACGACCATTGGCTAGACAATATTACTCAGCCCAATTGGAAAGAAAGAGATTTTTGTAAAAGATATTTTTTAATAATAAAATTATATTCAGTTTTTTATAATTAGGTAAACGTGCAATATACTATCCAATATCAAATCAACAAAACTAGAGTCAACTCGAAACCTGTTAATTCTTAAATTTCACGTCAATATTAAAAAGAGTAGAAAGAGTGCGGAATTTCCTTAGTCCTTAGTGTAAAATAGTTCAACGAAAAATAAATAATTTTTATTGTCACTATGCCTAAATAAAATAAGTGTGTACATTTTTATGACAACCTAAATGAAAGAATCTATATATAGAAACTTAAGTAACAGCTGTGTATACAGTCAACTGTTGTATAAACAGTCAAGAGCTATGTGCTAATGGGTAAATTCAAGTTTACATTCACTTCTCTCTGAAAACGAACATTTTTTAAAGCTGACCTCATGTATATAAAATGTAAAAAGTTACGTAAGCATGTCAACAAAGAAATGAAAAAAATGGAAGCAGAATGAATTTTGACGAAAGATATTATTGCATCATACGATTATCCGCTATATACAGCGAATTTCTGAGAAAGAGAAATAAATTGAAGATGCTTGTTAAAAATAACAAGATTGTCTAATACTATCACCATTTTTCTAAAAATCCATTTATTGCAAATTAACCTAAAGTGCCTTGAGACATTTTCTAGCATATTCGCTTATCAGAATGGTAATTGCATTTTATGAAAATTGAAATTTCTAAATGTTTACGTCAACTAAAATGCCATTAGCTTTGATAGGTATTCGGTCTTTATGGAATAGTTTCTTTAACAAAATGCGCATATCATTTCACTTTGTCAAAATAAATGTAGAGGTGAAAGACGATGTAATCTCATAAGAAATAAATAATTTCACCTTCTTCTTAATCAATTTAATAACAGACAAATCAGGGAGGCAACCGGGCTGTGACGGTGGCGGCCGTGACCCTACCTTGAACAACAAAAGAGTTACTGTAAAATTTTTCATAAAAAATTTTGCTTACTTTGTTACTAGGGTTAGATAAAAATGACAAATAATGAAATATACATGCAAAGATGCTGTAAAAACTTCAAAATATGCACTCAGAAAGGTGCTACCAAAATCCTCCTGAATCTCAATTGCAACGAGCATCATTAACGAAAGTGGTGTGATAAAATCACGAAACAATCTTGACGAAAAGGTAAATGCAAAGGGCACGGAAAAAATGGACGTCCTTGATATGAAGAAGCGTCTACAGAACTCTTGGTAATGGTGCAACTACTAATGCCGCTGTTGAAAGAATTTCGGTCAATGTTACACCAGCGACTGGCAAACTTAACCCCTTGGAGTTATGAAAACGAACTCAGGGCAAAAATATCAGGCACAGGATTCTTGAATAGTTTGAATAAAACACGGTTGATAAAAATTTAACTCGATTAAATTTTGTGTTGTTTAATCATTAATTAATGTCAGGTTCGCATAATTATGTTAAGTATATTATCACTAAAAATTAAGCCTTGCATACTTTTTTATTGTACTTTTTGCGGACCTTTGTGCTTTTCTTTTTTAATAATTTTCTGGCCTTGATAATTGATATGTTAAGCAATTTAATCTTTTTGAAATATTTGTGCTGATGAAAATATCATTGTTAAAAAAACAATTTAGATTACAGATGACAATAGTCATGTATTAATGTAAAGTACATTAAATTTTGGTTTTGCAGCTATACATTTTCTAACCAGAAATCAAGAGATAATAAAAAAATGGTGAGCCAACTCGACCCAACGAAAACATGATGATTAAAAAAGCGATGAATCAATTTTATCAACCCTAACTTCTTATCGGCCATAATCATTTATTTGAATTTCTTTTCAACTTTGTAAAAGGAACTTAAATAAGAACAAAACCTGAAAAAGATTTCAACAAACATCTATTAAATTTTGCTCAATTAGTAACGGAAATTTTACACAACTTTCTATTTGTAAAATTATAATGTGATTCATAAAATGCTTTCATCATTTAAAATGCACATTTACCGGAATTAGACATTGTTAAATACAAGACAAAATTACAAATACACGCTCTTAAGCTGGGATTATTAATCTTTCCTGTATTTTTCATTATGCAGCAAAATCCAACGTTTTTTGTTTTTGAATTTTTTTTTTGATAATAATGAGTGCATAGGTGAATTGCAGATTTTAGTAATTTACTAAATAAAGTTGTTTTCATTGAACTGGATTGCACTCATTCTTATTTATAAATGTTTATTATGTGAGAAATCTTGACGGTTACAAACAAAAATTTTCAAAATGTTCAAATTCCATCTAAAATATTTTCAGAAAAATTATAAGATCGGCAAATCAATAATTATAGTTGGCTGCAAAAAAAATGAGACTAGAAAAAAGGCATATTACTTTTGAACTACTGAACGTAACAACTCAAGAAAGTACGATGATTTTAAAGATAAATTAAAGGACTATAAGTAAAAAGCATCAAAGTCTAATTTGTTTTCCTCCTGTAGAAATAACTTCATTCAAACGAACTGAAACTGGTTTCATTAAATTGGACTTCATTTCAGATGTCAAAATGTGTTGACTTTCTTGAATTTTTTCTTTTAAATCGGATATATTTTTCGGATTTTTCTTCTCAACGTCATTTTTCAATATCTGCCACACGTTTTCGATTGGAGAAAGATCAGCAGAACTTGGTGGCCATTGCAAAAACTGGATATTATTTTCAGAAAACCAATTTTTTGTCTTTGCTGACGTGTGCGGGGTTGCTCCGTCCTGTTGGAGTATCCATCCATCATCATATAAAGCATCAGCATAAGGCATAAATTCAGCTATAATTTGGCAATATCTTTGACTGTCGATTGTGGCTTTTCCGTCTAAAATTTTCAAATAAAACCCACGATAGGAAAGTGCTCCCCAAACNAAATTTTACACAACTTTCTATTTGTAAAATTATAATGTGATTCATAAAATGCTTTCATCATTTAAAATGCACATTTACCGGAATTAGACATTGTTAAATACAAGACAAAATTACAAATACACGCTCTTAAGCTGGGATTATTAATCTTTCCTGTATTTTTCATTATGCAGCAAAATCCAACGTTTTTTGTTTTTGAATTTTTTTTTTGATAATAATGAGTGCATAGGTGAATTGCAGATTTTAGTAATTTACTAAATAAAGTTGTTTTCATTGAACTGGATTGCACTCATTCTTATTTATAAATGTTTATTATGTGAGAAATCTTGACGGTTACAAACAAAAATTTTCAAAATGTTCAAATTCCATCTAAAATATTTTCAGAAAAATTATAAGATCGGCAAATCAATAATTATAGTTGGCTGCAAAAAAAATGAGACTAGAAAAAAGGCATATTACTTTTGAACTACTGAACGTAACAACTCAAGAAAGTACGATGATTTTAAAGATAAATTAAAGGACTATAAGTAAAAAGCATCAAAGTCTAATTTGTTTTCCTCCTGTAGAAATAACTTCATTCAAACGAACTGAAACTGGTTTCATTAAATTGGACTTCATTTCAGATGTCAAAATGTGTTGACTTTCTTGAATTTTTTCTTTTAAATCGGATATATTTTTCGGATTTTTCTTCTCAACGTCATTTTTCAATATCTGCCACACGTTTTCGATTGGAGAAAGATCAGCAGAACTTGGTGGCCATTGCAAAAACTGGATATTATTTTCAGAAAACCAATTTTTTGTCTTTGCTGACGTGTGCGGGGTTGCTCCGTCCTGTTGGAGTATCCATCCATCATCATATAAAGCATCAGCATAAGGCATAAATTCAGCTATAATTTGGCAATATCTTTGACTGTCGATTGTGGCTTTTCCGTCTAAAATTTTCAAATAAAACCCACGATAGGAAAGTGCTCCCCAAACCATAATTTTTTGGTCGAACTTTGGAACCGCTTTTGTTGGTCTTGGACATTTCTTTGACGACCACACTTGTACTTTGTTTCTGTGTAGTTGAAATACGCACTCATCAGTTATCCAAACATCTTCAAAAGTGTAGTCTTTCCAATCTTTCACGAAATTTAATCTTTTTTCTTGATGTTCTTTTGTAATCAGAAGTCGATTTTTTCTGCCAATTTTTGTAACTCCACTTTTTTTCAGTGTTCTCTGAACTGTGGTTTCATGCACAGAGATGTCGGCTTCAGTTTGAAGTCGGTTTGCAATTTTTTTCCCAGAAATATAGGGATTTTTGAGAGCAATTGCGACTGTTTTCTGAATGAATTTTCCAATAATTTTTCGAGGGCGTCCACTTCCTTTTCTTCTTTTGAGAGATTCTCCTTGTCGAATTTTTTTCAGCTTTCGAAAATAAGTTAATCGAGAAATTTGCGATGTCGCAAAGGCGTTTTCAAGCTGTTCCAACGTTTCCATTCCGAAGAAATCAAGAAGAAACTTTGCAAAGCAAAACAATTTGTTTGGTAAGGGTATTCAAATAATTACGAAGTACCAGTTTAATTAATTAACTTTTTTGTTTGACCATTTTAAAGTTCACAAAATTCTCGTTGTAATTTATATTTATAGTTTTCCTCTAAAACGTTTCAATACGTTTCCGCAAAGCGTGAAAAAATAGGTGTTCAGTCTCATTTTTTTGCAGCCAACTATAGTGAATAATATTTCCAAAATTCGAAATACACGGATTTACAGAAAAACTGCATAAGATATTATTGATGAGTTTGTCAATCAAAATAATACGTGTAGATAATATTTTGTCAATAGACTTAATGGGAAATTTCCCAAGATTGTATAACCCCCTCCTCTCCTTCAACAAGCCGTAGGATTATACGGGATCATTCAGTCCTATGGGATTTATTGGGACTAAATATTTCAGTTGGACTGCACCTAACTTGAGAATGGGAGACAAATTAAGAAATTGGGGAGAAGGATTTCGGATTATGACGATTTTTTATTTTTGCCGATTTTGCACAAAATAGAAGTTAGGTCAAGGGACCAAGAAATTGAACTTGATCGCAGACTTAATGAGCGTATTATGAAAATACTGATTTAAAATAAGACTAACTTATCCTCGCTGTTGCGAAATCTACTGAAAGCTGGCAACTTAGAACAGAGCCCAGCACCAACACAGCTTCTAAATGTATGATGCAAATGAGAATTAGAAAAAGAACCAATTACCCCATATGAATCATAGGACCTTCTGGGCCAACAGGAAGGCCGCTGCCAACAGCACAAATATTTGAAAAAAACTTTACAATGAGCGTGCGAATGTTGAAGATTTGACGGACAACAGTGCCATTGAGGTAGCCAATTAATTCAGGAATGCCTGAGCCCGAGGCAGCGGGACGTAGTAGCTAAAATATAAACATGTATCTATATTAGTCTAAAGAAACTCTCTTTCCATGTAGCTCTTTCTCAAAATAGAATCCACAAATGTTATATAGTAATCCAAAGCATTAAAGTTAATCGAAATGTAGTTATTAACACTTGTGTAAAAATATATGCTCACAGAACGAAGATCCTGCGAATCTTAGGATTCAAATTCGCATTGAACGCTAGATTCGGATTTTACATGCATTTCTTTGCTTACGTATCATTCGTTGAGCGAACGCTCCTATGCTTATGAATAATAAACTTAAGAGTAGGGCAGTGAAGGCCTTTTCCTTTACCGCATGAATAAACACATTTATTCGATTAAATTTATTCTAGTCATACTTGTAAAAGTACAGTTTCAAACATATGACGTCTACATGAGGCCATATAATTTCGATTTTATGGAATGCCATCTTAACGGTTAAACTAAGTTTGGGGTAATTTTGTTACTCCAAGAACAACTAGAATAGGATTTTGAGCTCAAATCAACGAGGAAGAACCTGATATTTTGTGACTTTTCCACATTTTTAAAGGACTTTTTGTCTACACAATATGGAAATCCTTCTAACTTTGCTAACCAAGATTCAACAAAAACATCAATAGTCTAAGTTTGGGGTAACTTTGTTACCCCAAAAGAAATCATCTTTTAAACATTTGCCTTGGGATGATTGCTAGTTTGTTAAAGAAATACCATGCTTGAAGAACCCTAATGCTATAATTTCATAAAAATTTTATTAATAATAATTTTTTTTGTACCCAAAAAAACATTTATATTGTGAAATTCATTTTAGTTTTTGTATGCTATGATTTTTTTGAATATTTTAGTTGCTATGTGAAGTAGGCAATCTGCGAAAAAAGCTATATCAAGCTTAAGACTCCAGAAAAACTAAAAAGAGTGAGAATTTCCCAATTTAGATGAATATCAATAAAATGTTCATGAAATAATAGCACTAGGGTTTTTCAAGCATTGTATTACTATAAAAAACTAGCAATCAGCATAAAGCAAAAGTTTTAAGTTGATTTCTTTTTGGGTAACAAAGCTATCCCAAACTTAGAATATTGTTGTTTTTGTTGAATCTTAGTAAGCAATGTGGAAAAGTCACAAAATATCAGGTTCTTCCAATTTGATTTGAGCTTAAAATACTATTCTAGTTGTTCTTGAGGTAACAAAATTACATCACACTTCGTTTAACCGTTAAGGTAGTAATGACATATCGCAGTCGTACTTTCTTCACTTGAATAATGAGTTATGAAAAGAAAGTATGTAAACAAGCCCTTCCTCGATTTCTACTATAAAGATATCACAGGATTTTATGTCAGGATTAAATACAGCCTCCACTAACATAAAACTAGTAAAAGTTTTGAAACGCTTGTTGTATAAATTGGTGACAAAATTCTTTACTTCTACATATTATTGATCAGTGAGAAACTTTGCACATGCTTTCATTCACGCCGCCAACTTGCTGACAGGTTGCGATAAACACTAGTCAGACATTAACAATCTTGCAATTAACTGAAAACTGTAATTTAAATTGCTCTATTAAAATTGACACTAAATTATAATTTATGTTATCATTTAAATCATAATAGGAACACTAGAAGTGTTTAATCTAATAACATTGAATTTGAGTTTTAATTCATGATTTGGGTGATGTTTGAAAGTGCATTTTTTATTTTAGGAAAATTTTAAGGTAATAATTTCTAAGAAAAACTTACCACCACAGAAGCTGTGCTCATGCCGCAGAATATGAGTCCATAGACGATAATCCACAACCAAGCAAACCAGATGTTGTTCTGCTAAAGAGTATAGTAACACTAGAACTGAACAGGCACAAACTGTTTCAATAAAACCATTGTTAAAAAATGCATCACTAAAAAGAATTCCTTCTTGGAAGTTTGATAAATGGAATTTTTCAGTACATGAGTAAATTTATTAAATGAAAATAATATTAATTATACTTCTTGATGAAAAATTTGATCCAATAGAAATAAAACTAAAGTTTAAATTTATATTCTTTCAGATGATGTGTATTTAATGATACATGGTCAAAACAAGACATTTAAAATCATGATTAATAAATTCATTCACATGATGTGGATTTATATAAATCTATGTTGCACAGAAATGCTTTAATATAATGTCATTGCAAATGTTTCATAGACAAATTATTGCAGCTCTTAGCTCATTATAAGCAAAAGCTACGCCAAAATGATAATATATTAACACCCATTCAAACGCGTAGTGTTTACGCACTCATAATGGCGTCTGAACACACTGATCCAGAAATAGATCATTACAGGAAATGAGTTAAAGTAGTTAACATTAACCCTAATTCTAAAGGAATTTTTAAAATCTGTGAATGGTTTTCCTAAAAATATTTAAACGTGTATAACTCACGAGTTACTGGAGGTATTTAAAATCAGAAAGCGCAACAAGATACAAAATTGTCTCCTCTTCGCGGTCTACGGCGCGCTCGGTGAGCTTGAATGGAAATATTTGTGGGTAGCTGTTGTTTCCGAAGGTCATTAGACCACTTCATTATCTGAACACTGGCTGTGGAAAGAATTTGAATGTTTTTACAAAAATCGGATTTTCCATTGGAAAAAATTCATAATTGCATGTACTTCAGGCACAAGAATAAATTATAGCACAAATCTTCATCATGTGGGGTCACCCCCATGGGTGTGTCAATGTAAAAGGCTTTCAATTTCAACATTTCTTAACAACCTTGGATAAAATTGTTCAAAAATGTGGACAAAACGGTGTTACTTAAAAGTAGCGCTTGAAAAATTAGGGTTATGTGAACCAAAGGATACCTCATGTTCAATTACTACAAATTTTATTGACAATGTCCATAGCGTCAACGTTCTCTTACAGAATTCTAAAGTCGATAAATCAAATGAGCAATTAAATCAGTGTTTTCAAAAACCGATTTTTTTTTTTAATGAGTAGAGAAAATTTCGATTAAAACACCAGCGTAACTAAGCTAAAAAATCATTCGATTTTAAAATATTTTAGTTTCTCGGTTGACATTACATTGCCAATGTGTCAGATTATCATTGGCCACCACCCTGTTAAACATTAGCGTTGTTGTGATCTTGGAATTCTTTTTTTAATGTTTTGGCATTGCAGTTAATTCGCTGGTGTCAGAGCCAATTATAACGTCAGAGTTCCAGAATATCGAATTTTTTTATCTCAGTCATATGTAAACTATTGTCCTGCCAAGTTTCGCTGATTGCTAATAAATAGGATTGATTTTATGATGGAGTGGATTTGGAGATAGGGTTAAATGCACATACATACCAAATGCAGAGCCTGGATCAATAATTACAATAATGATAATAAATGTCTGGAAATCTCTTTCTTTTCAAAAAACACCAAATTGTACTGTTTACAACATATATTTCATGGTTTTCTTTTTCATAAAAAAATACTTAGAAACAAGTACCCTAATTCGAACTTTTTTAATCTGGTCGTAAGTGATTCACGTCGTAGCATCTTAAAAAATAACTTTCTCTGTATTTGCAGATTAAATAAAATATGTTTTTGGAATAAAATTCGTCTTAAACGTTTTATTTCATTCTGTCCATCCCAGCAGGCTTGAATTTTTTTTAAGTTTTGGGACTTAAACTAACAGATCGTTGTTTCTTAGAAAAAATCCGAAACATTTTTCGGTTTTAAAAAACAACAGATTTCGAAACTTCTGTTCAATTATGGACAGTGTCGAATGCGTAAATTCGAAACTAGAGTAGCAGGAACGTGTTCAGGATTTTGAAATGCGAAAAAGCTGACATCCATTTCATCAAAAAAGAAATAATCGGCTAATTTGTTTGCAAACAAAAAGCATTACAATCCTAGAAAAACTAAGCAGAAATCTTGAAAAAAGAAATTTTTTAATTTAATTTTTTTGATGGTGTCCTTGGCTGCTCTGAAAACGACTCGTAAGCAAACCCTTACATAGCAGACATATATAAATGTGCATTAATGGCATCCATAAAGAAGAGTTATATGATTTGATGTATGGTCTTGGCTTCTAAGAGCAGTCTGAAATGGAACTCATTAAAAGAAACGTTACATAATGTTATAACCACTATGGCTTCAAAGACCCAATGTGACAACCAGTGCCGTAATTAGGGGGGAGGAATAGGGCATGGCCCTCCTTGTGGTGCACAAATTTTTTTATCATCATCAGATAGAAAACAATTTGTTATAAGATGGACAAAAAGCATAGTACTTGCCATGTAAATAGGTTTGTTATGGAACATTACATTTACACTGTTCCAAGAATAAATAACAATTTTTAAATAAAAAGAATTGAGGACGTGTATTTTTTCAGGGGTACACGAGTGCGAAACTTAATCACCATTCAAAAACTGCAACCAGAAATTTGGCTAATTTTATATTTGACTTAATGTGACAGTGAGCAAACAATCAAATGCCAATGGCAGAGATCTGGTTTCTAGAAATAAATTATTGTCACGTACGACGCGTCAATATAAAATATTACAGACTAGCTGTTGCAGCTCTTGCATCGTTAACAGATATTATGAAATGCATTTCTCAAAATATCGTATTTTAGCCTGGAATAGCATTGGAATCCTCGCGGCATATATTTGCATTATCATTCTGATAAGAAGACATCTTTATATAGGGAATTGTCGATAACAAACTATAAATGGATTGAACTAATAAATGAATGAAATGCGAGGCAAACCAATTACTTCATACCTTCCGAATTGGGGCGGTCAATTTAAAAATAGTCTATAAAGAAAATTAAAAAGAAAATGACGATAGATATTGAGTGGGGCTGGTAATGTAGGCGAAAATTTCTTCAAAATATTACATCAATGTTTTGTTCTTCATTAAACGAGATAGTTAATGTGAATATAAAATATAAATAGAAAGTTTAAATCACTTTAGCAGCGGAGTAACAACGCTTTGTTCCGTTGTTTTAAGTCAGGGCTACAATTTTAATATATTTTTCACAGTTCAAAGTATTTATTAAGCTTAATAACTAAATAATCAAAAGTATCTTTAATATTCCAAAAGTTGTCAAAAATTGACTTACATATTCGAATTGCTCACATTTTACCAAAAATCTTGTTTCCGAATATTTTGACGACTACTACATGAGTCATAGGATATGGGAAGATTTTGCAATGTTGTAGTCGATATCAAAAATTTATAAAACCAATGAAAACTCGGGCTGGTTTAAAATACAATATCTCAACTTATTCCATACTCATTAAAATTTAATGCTGACCTGTCTAAGTGAATTTGAATTTTAATTAAGATATTTTGTCTCAGTCTTTGATTGGAAAATGTACAATCTCATTAGAATTTGATTTATCACAATTTGAGAGGTGCGTTCAAATTATAAATAAACTCCGATTATCAGTAATCCCAAATATGTATGCCATAAATAACTTTCCAAGAATGAGAAATAACTACAAATTATAATTCCAAAAGGAAATCCAACACTTATCAACAAAGATCACTCAGCAAGAACAGAAATATTCAAGGGTGAATTTCAATACATATTGAGGCCATTTACCAAATTGGTTGGAGTTCGCCAAAACGAAACATACACTTATCTTAGGTATGCCTGGTATTAGGCTTGATTTCAAATGCAAGCTTAATGAGTATGTAATAAAGGTTGGAAAAAGGTTTTAAAAAATATGATAGCTTCAGAATTTATTTTTGCATTCAAATTGGAAAGTTTGATCACCAAATTTAAATGAGAATGTTGGCAGAACTATACTTTTTAGAATGATTTTTAAGTAAATTGTCAACTGAAAACAACACATGTATACTTGCAATTACAAAATATGGAGAAAATGGTTGAAGAGGGCAGAGTAAAGTAAGAGTTTGAGAAGTGGACTGAACGTGAAATACAGATTAAGATGTCCATTTATTCATTTCCTTTTTTACATTTATTCAATTACACTAAAATTTAAAGACGTTATCATTGTGAAAAGGAACGTTTTGAGATTCAAGGTCAATGTTTTAAATTCAATTTGATATTATTAAAAATTCCATTAAATCTCATCTTTGATTTACGTTTCAAATAGAATCTCCAACATAAGATCATTGCTTAATTGAATGAGTATTTAAGAAAATACAACGGGTATAATGCAAGAAATCTAAAAGAAAAGCGAACGATTTGTTTATTAACACTTGGTGAAAAAATCTTAATTAATGCAGTCCAAGATCGAATTAATTAACAATTATAGTTAATTAATAGAGGCGTTGTTAAAAAAACAAACCTCTTGATTTTTACATAATTCCTTAATTCAATATAATAACATTGAGTATTATGATGAAAAACATCCTTTATTTTCAAATGAGTTAGTTTGGAATCTAAAGCAAACGTTTGAATTTGTGTTCGAGCCTTCCTTTCTAAAATCAAATTAAAAAACATTTCCCGTAAACATGTAAAAATGTAAACCATTCGCCATAAAAATTTGGCCTAATGTAGAATAAATAGAATACTATATGCATTTGTCATGATTCAAATAGCAAATTCTTTTCATAACTATGTACTGATTAATTGGCTTGTCTGGAATCAAAAATACGATAAATTGTGATACAGTGTAAATTTTTATTTATCAGCAAATGCCAAGTTCTGACAGTATTTATAATACAGAATATTCCAAAAAATACGTCTGCTGGCAGTCTCTGGATTTCAGCAAGGATTTCCGAATACTCAAAATTCTATGATGTTCATCTAAAACTAAAATCCTAAGATTAGCTAATGCGCATTACAGCTGGTGTAACATGAGCATGAAAAAACAAGATATTTTATTTTAAAACAGCTATAGTTAACTCTTAAAACACACACAGAAAAGAAATATATATATATATTTTCCCGCTTTTTGTTATGGAAAATGTAAAAACCTTACATTTGGCGGGAAACGGTCCGAAATTTCTAAGGCATTTAGCGAGAATCGCACTATTTCCCCCAAAAAGCTATTTTTTGGCCATGGCACTCGCAGTATTAACTTGAACTTAAATATATTTACCAAGGGGTAGGTAAATTAAGGAGACACTATCTAGGCCCCTACGAGGGCTCGGGCTCGGCTCGCACTTTTAAAAACATTCAGCCGAGCCTTGAACTTCCAAGCAAACACGTGTAAAATATATTAACTGTTGGCTTACTGTAGCAGCATTTATTTCGATCACAAACAAGTGACATTTAGATCTAGCATCTAGTTATATCTCATCTAGCCCTGTGTACAGAGTTGTCCATATTTATAATCCTATATAGGAATCCTATTAATATATATATATATATATATATATAAATTATTTATTTATAGGATATTCCTATATATAAATCCTATTCATATAAATAAAATAAATAGGGACACTAAGCATTTCACTGCATGCAGAGGCTCCTACGTCGGCGGGGAGTCCGGTTGGAGATATATTTGGTATAATAGTTTTACCAGTTCAAGCAACAAATGTTGCTTCTGAAAGAATCAATTCTCTTGGTTCTGCTATAATGTCTCCAAAGCGACAAAGTCTATCTGCATATAACGCAAAAACTTTAATTTTTTGCAAGCAGAACAAGGATTTATTAAGTTTCCAAAACTAACGTTTTTCCATATATTTACTTGTTACTTTTATTCAATAGTTTTTACTTTTACAATACAACCAGCGAGTTTATATATATATATATATATATATATATATATATATATATATATTTAACTTGCGCTTATTGTAATTTCTTTATAACAAAAGTCAAATATTGCACATGTTTTCAAAAAATTTTTTTACAGAAAATGTTGCATTAAACACAACTTTTATATAAAAGATAGCGCAAATTTGTTAGCAAGCCTGCGCTGAATTAGAATTTGCATCACTACAATCAGTTTTATTTCAAAGCATTAAGGCATGCAACATAAATAGCACCACTGAAATGTGTGCTTGAACCATCATCAAAATCGGTAATGCACGCTTGATTGAGTCTGAGATTGACGCATGAAGGCGTGAAGCTGTCAATCAAACCCCTTGATGTTTGATTGCTCTCATCTTTCGTGAATTTATCTTCAGGCTTACTGGCGCCACTCATCGCAATATAAGTCTAATAACAACTAATTGGTAGGGGATAAAGAGGATTAGACGGTCTATAGTTGAATTTTGTTTTAAGTGACAAAGTTGGTCATGAAAACGCCTTGAGAATCTGCTAATGAAAATACATAGTTTCATTTTTTTAAGAACAGAAAGTAAAATTTTCATGCAAATTTCTTTATATGTATTATTTGCCTCATAAATGTTATTTAGACATAAATGCATAAAATCAAATTTTACAACTAGTTGTAGATAAAGAGCCTTTGAAAGCGTCCTTAACATAATCCTAATTATAAATTCTACAAGACTCCACGAATTCAAAAGAACTTAAAAAAACTTTATGTTATTAAATTTAGTTTGCAAGTTTTAAACTCAAAGGAATCAGAGAACGCCAAAGATGCGAAGTAAAGAGATAATACCAATAATGCATTGCCAAAAATAACATTTTAAATATAAAAATATATTTAATAAATTTTAGAGTAGGAAAACTCCTACTTAAATATGCGGGGAAATGTGAGAATTCCAAAGGCATGTGGTTTAAATGATATATACATATTGGTTCAAAGGTTTAGCTTTAGTATAATGCAGCAATGGAACCTGAATTCATACTGAATAGTAATTGTGCATGCCTCGAAAATTATTGACATTGTCTCAAATATTTCTTTTCATATATTGTCCGTAGATTCAAAGGTAAATCCACCCCTAGAAAGCAGTAGTTCAATCTTTTAAAAAATGATCGGAATGAAGCATTCATTTTGAAAAAAAATGTTTGAATTAAAAGCAATTATTGATCTACGTGCTCTTAACAGTTCTGGACGAATTAAAACTCTTAGATGGTGACTGTGCATATACATTTAATATGCTCATTAATTAAGCAATATTAGAAATATGTTCGCCTCCTTCGCTACAAAACCCAATTTGTCGAACATCCTAAGACCCATGCAGTTGCCATCGCTAAACAAGAACTTCAAATCACATCTTAAATTAGGTAGTGGCCATTTAATTAAGGGGAAACTAAAACTTCCGTCTATTAAAAATTAATTTTTCAAAGCAATTATAGTTTTGTAGTGCTTTCGCTAGATGTTATTCGAACTTCCATCTTGCATATTAGATGAAATTTAATAGAATTTTGCAAATACAACGGTATATATATATATATATATAATTTAAAAAATCACTAAAAAGTAATTAAAAATTTTTTCAGATCACGAACAAAAATCTTCAGAAGAGCAACCAATAACCTACAATTCGCTTATCAAGCTAACCGTTGTACCACCGACTCTCTTATATTCCTTATCGACTGGATCCATCTTAAACTTGATAAATCGTCTCAGTCTGCAGTACGCGTTATTTTTCTAGATTTTTCTTCCGCATTTAATACCGTTCTTCCTGGGAAACTTCTCACCATTATCCAGAAATACAGTCTGCCTGAAGACTCGTGGTGTTTACACTGGCTAAACTCGTATCTATTTGGTTGGTCACAGAAAGTTATTGCATCCAGCTGAAAATCTCCAGCTATCCCTGTTTTCACTGGCGTTCCCCAAGGAGGTTCCCTATCCCAACTTCTCTATATCATATATACCGCTGACCGAAGCGATCTAGAAGTGTCTCCTAACCTACAAGAAATGTACTGCGAGTCTAAATATGGGGAGGTAATATATATATATATATATATATATATATATACAGGCCTTTCCAAGATCATAAAAACGCTCAACATTTACTCTCTGACATTATTTTACCTCGGTTTGACAACCTAAACCTAACCCTTAATTCCACCAAGTCTAAAGATATGTTATTCATGAACAGAGGGTTAAGAATACCAATCTGCTGAAAGCAACATCTCAACCTTTTAATATTCATGGTGACTATCCCGAGCGAATGAAATGTTGGACATATTTAGGCGTTGAAATTGATGGCAATCTCAACTTAGACAAGCATGTGTCAACTGTGGTGTCTAAGCTATACTACATCACCAACTCTGTCTCATACATTGTCAGATTTTTCGATACTAATGTCGCAAAGTTTATCTTCAAAACTTACATACTACCCCACATTACTTACGCCGCTCCTGCCTGGATTTATCATATCACTGTCGCCGTCGGATTCATCGCTATATCCGACATTGGAGTTATATCCTAAAACTTGACCGTTTGTGGATCATCAGCACTATCAACTCGTCCATCAGAAAAGACACTGTTCGTTTGATAGAAGAAATTCGACGTGATAACCTCCACCCTTTACACTCTAAGCTTCAAGAAACGCCTTGTCAATAGCCTCTTAGACGTCTTCACACTGACCATTTTGTTGGCAAGGCGAAGTATCGCAAATCTTTTATTTACATTGCATGGAATTACATTAATTCTGGCACAATCCCAAACGTCCTATAAACGAATCACGTTCAGTCTTTTCATTCCTTTCCTTTTTACTTCTACATCTCTACATTGGCTCTGACTCTTATGCAGTTTGTAGTTGTACAGGAAATAAAGGACTTATTTATTTATTTATTTATTATAGGTTGCCGGTTCATCATGAGTAAGGATTAATCAAGAAGCGGAATTATTGTTCAAAATGGCAAATTCTGCCAAGTATGAGTGTACTTTTCGTCTTTCAATAAATGAATTGAACAGGAAGTAAATTTCTCGTTCTGTAAACCACAGATATCTAACCCACTGGTAACTAAAGGTGGGTATAGTTTGCCATTCACCAACCTTCATTCAGTTCACATCCGCAAACTATAATAAAATCTTATCCGCATCCAAAGAATATTTTCAAGCTTCCGCAAAAAATCCGAAAGATCTTAAGGGATCGAGAACGCTCATCGGGTTGCTTTGTTAAGATAGAAATTTTCTGTTTGGAAATATTTTGTTCTTCACTTTAATCATTGAAATGGTTGATATAATTCATTTTTTCAACCTCTATAGACTGTTTCTTCATTAAGTCAAACACTTGTATTTTTTAGGTAAAAAATGAGGCTGTATTAGGTAAAAATGGGGTCGCACTAGTTATAACTTGGTTAACAAAATAGCTTTTAACTGCGTGTTTAAATTTTAAAACTATTTGTCCACTTGCTTTCTTCTCAATGGTACTCGTTAGGAAGAATTTAAATCTTCAATGTTATTCTAATTACAATTAAAGGTTTCAGTGGGATTGTGGTGTATAAAAAACTAAATATTCTAAAGTTCGTCGATATAAATTGCGGATTTAATGCAATTGGCGTCGATACGCACTGCTGAACCACTCTTAAAATAAATAAAATAGTGTATTATATCATTTTTAATTTAATTAGCAGTCAGAAGAAAGTCTTTGAACCTGTCCTTGAAAATAACGATTTCTTTTACTTGCTATCTTTACTAATTCCTTTCAAATCAGCGAATTTGACGTACAAAGCCTGTACTGGCCTCCTGAAAGCATTCTATTTTCAATCAAACACAAAATAAAATAGCATCTGTGCAAATTTTAAGATTCCTAGAAAAGGCCATGTACGGCTAAGCATTCCTTGCGAAAAAGATGAAAACGGTTTCGCCAACTAAAATAATACAATTTCTGCCAAACTAATCCCTTCTTTCAAAGAAAATTTAAACTCTACAATTAGAAGTAATAATCGTTATTAGGCATATTCTAGTGTTTTGTTTTATGGGCTAGCACGCACCCACTGCGAACCGAGACCCACGGTCTTGGACAGGCTTGTTGATGAGGTCCGAGCGGACAAATTTAATAAATTCAACTAGATTTTCTTTTTCGTGTGTTACTTTGTTTCAGCTTCTATAAAAAGGTACAATTTTAGTTGCAGAAGAAATTATAACGTGCAATATGATAGCATAAATGAGAATTGAATTCCTATAATTGGTTCAGCAACAAAATTTTATTGATTGCGCGTGGCCCAATCCGTCATTTGATAAACAAGTAAAAGTTACCGTCCGGTATTATTACCCATAATTAACATGCTTTTTCATGTAATAAATCTTTACTTTTATTTTTGATGTTATTAACTATTATGTCAAAGTTGCACGATTATACAGGTGGAAAAGACATATAGGGGCGAGCTATCCTTTATTTAGGGGTAGGGCGGGCTCAGGCGCCAAAAAGAGCCTCCCCCAACTCCCTAGTATATTCCAATTCAAAGGAAAATTCCTGGATTCATAATTTATAAAAAAACTTATAACATATGCAAATATATTATATGATGCATTTATGTAGTTTTTTTCATAAAATTAATGCCTCGATACTCAAGGGAGTAAAATAAAATTGTTCCACAAGAGAAATTATGATCTCTGTAATTTTTGAAAATTCATCATGCACCCAATTTCTATTTAATACAAACACTATCAATTAAAACTTCATCGAAAAATATTTTCCTTATAACGCAGTTCGATTAACAACTAATTAGAAATGCTTTTGCTCTTGAGAGACTATATATATAAAATTGCAAATCTTGGTTCTGAGTTCTAATCCTTCGGTCAAAATTTCATCAAATAAAAGTACAAATTCTACTAGAAGAGAATCAGAAAAATAAGGCTTGGATTATACATCTTGATATTTGCTTGCTCTTGGCAGTGTGTCCGCAATGGAAATAAATGTAAAGTTGTAAAAATTTATATTTCGCTATGAAAGATGATTGGACTGCCCACACAGAAGTTGAAATAGTACAGCAAAGAACAATTTAAACAGGTTATTTCAAAATCTCTAATAAGAGAAGTAAATTAAAAAGACGAGCTTTAAATAAAATGAACCAAAAAGAAAGAAACAATAACGATGTCTTGGACAAAAGAATTCCTTGTAGAGAGGTAAAAATGTTGCATGCTTTAATAATCCAGCGTTATTCGACTGTGATCTCTTAAAAAACAATGAACGCTTTGTCTGGGATATAATTAACAAAATTTATTTTAATTGGAACCTATTCTCTCTTTTTACAAATAATTATGATGTTAACATTTACAAAAAAGTTATTGAAAGTTGCACTGGTTTTGTCGACAAAATAAAACCGGCAAACTTCCGCAGTCTTCTGTCATTTGACTAGAAAATACTTCTCCGACATCACACATATTGACCTAGGCAAAAAATTGGTTTTTGGAAATTAGCACATGTTTAATGCAGTGATGTACAATTGAAGGCTCGCGATCCACAATCCGGTCTGCTAAACATTTGTGGTGTCTCGCGGTGACTTCTAAAAATTACCTTTACACTATCTATTAGTTTTTTCAAAATTAACGCCAATAAACCTTGTCAAAGTTCAGTTTTATTTCCATTGTATTGTATAAATTAAATGCAGTCTTGTTTGTGTGTATACATGGCGACATACGCATTTATTGTGAAAGTGAACAACAAAATATGTGACAATTTATCCCTCCATACACTCAAAATTTTTTAGCTGGCCCTTTTACAAATAATGTTGCAAACTTCTGGCTTATTGTTTAGACCAAAATTCTTGCTATTTTTTTTATAAATAACATTAAGCATTATGACTGCATTTTAATTAGTAATTTGGTTATAAATCAACCCATTATCCAAATAATTCGATAGAAAATTGTTGCAAATTATTAAATTACGCCAATTAGGTGATTCTGCGGATTGATGTTCACATAAAACGTGCCAACCAGACATCTATCATAAATGTTAACCAGGGACGGTCCATTTTAATGTAGAACCATCAAAATCAAGTTTAATATTTTTCTTGAAAATCAAAATGATTTCCACTGGGGTATATCTAAACAATATATTACTTAGATTCTAAATCCTAGAGTATGTGGAACAGGAAGTATAAAAGAACAAGTAAAGAAATGAAAGTGCTTAAATTAAAGCATTATACTATATAAATATTATTTAAAAGAAAAAAGTAAATGTGTTCGTTATTATCAGAGGGCAGAGGATTCAAATTCTCCTGATCTGTGGTTGAAGAAAAACTTAAGAACGGCTGTGTGGTACTCGACAAAGCCAGAACTATATGCCGATTTTGGAGCATGGAGGCTACGGTTGGCCACAAAGCAATACCTTATATTACTACTACGCGAATGGGTGTGGGAATAAATAAATTCAAATTCTCAAACTATAACCGCTTCTTTCTTTAATAAATTTAGTATGTTAGTTAAAGAAAATACATAACAATAAAAAATAATTTGCATACGCGTTTAGTTTAAAGACCAGCATTAAAAAATTAATACAAAAACCATTCTACAAAAATTTACAAATCTGTGAAAAAGTTGCTCAAAAATAAAATTTCTTAGCAATATTTTCATTACTTGACTTTTTCAAAGAAAGTTGGATAAAGGGTAGACATACCAGAGTTCATTTATAAACGTCGTTTTAGAGACTGAAGAATATGAAATGAAAGATGTAAGTAAGATTTTAGAGATGCCTTATACCGCTAAGTACATTATTATGCGAAACATAATTGCGTGGTAGAAAAAGGATTCCCAGGAATTTCTGATTTGCACACGGCAGGTCTCTACAGGGCGTGGATGAGATCTGACAAGGGGTCACGGATCATTGTCAGTAACAAGTAAACAAATTTTGAAAATTGCATTTGGTAAATCAAATTAACACTTAAATTTTTCCATTTTCACTAAAACTATGTTCACATTTCTAAAGTTTTACACAATAACACGTCATAAAGGTACTAGTTAATAACATCGATTTGATATTATTTAGTTATGAAAGCAGTGCTATTTAGCAAGAGTAAAGAAATTGGATATAGGCAAACCATATAAACTCATTCATTATTTCATTTATTTACATTACATTTATTGCTTTTAATCACATTACCTTTTAGATACGTGATTAATTATAATTATGTCCGAGACCAAAGATTGCAAAATTTTTTAATAAAACTTAGATCTGGTGAATAAAAATTGAAGAAAAATGGGTCACTGAAATGACTGCTACTCGCGGCGAGGTTGAACTCTGCCCTGGGCAGTCTTGTTAACGAGGCGAAATATTTAAGCTCGACTCGGATTTTGAGTATTTTCGGCTCGGCAGGCTCGCCACTTAGAACCATTCAATGAAGCTTGTTTTAGCTCGATATTTTTTTAAAAATATTGCGCTCACGGAATTTTTTACATAGCTCTTCAAATTATTTAATAGTTCGTGACTGAATAAAAAAATTACATGTTGTGACTGTTTGGGGTGCAATTCACAATTTTGCCAAAACGATTATGAATACTACCAAAATATGATTTTCTTAATTAATATCAGTAAAAAGCCTCTACACATGTATATTACCTCATTGAAACATACAATTTAATGAAACATGATTTTGATTATGTTGCCGTAAACTTCAAACTTCGGTTTTTTTATGCATTGACCAAATATTTATGAATACTGAAAATATGAAGTTCAATATTATTTCACCATCTTTAGAAATAATGTAATTTTTAAATATAATTTGCAATAGTTCTGCTATTTACTTAAAAATTATTTATATTTTATTGAAAATGGGCTTAACAACAATTTTTTATGATATATATATATATATATATATATATATATACATTTTACCCTTGCGCTTCTTAAACTTTCTTTCCTTCAACGACCAAATTTTACACATGTTTTCAAAAAATTTTTTTACAGAAAATGTTGCATTAAACACAACTTTTATATAAAAGATAGCGCAAATTTGTTAGCAAGCCTGCCTGAATGAGCATGCAACGCATTTACATGTTTTTGCTGTAAAAGTAATTGAATAATTATCGTTAAGAAAATGATAGATGTAGGCTTTAAGACATTCATCATAGGGTCATGTATGTAATACATATTATGTACATAAGCTGATACAAATGGACTTAGTATGTTCATTTCGCAAATGCAAATAAAATAGTGATGCCAATTATGTGAGGCAACTCGAATTTATGAAATCCGGAAAATTCCTAATGCCTAATGTTGCGAGCCCAAGCCAAAAATATCCCTCGCATTCTGCGTATGAGGTTTATTTTTATTCTATTTATTATTTAAATATTTGAAATTTCATCAAGTATTCACTAGCGTTAATCTTTTAGAAGCAGAAAATATTACATGTTTACAAAAAAATGAATTTTAGAAGTAGGTCAGTCCATATTTGAAAGTGGGGTTCTATTTTTGACGCCCTGACTGAGCCTGACCCATATCCATACGACTATTTAGTTGCCCCAGTGAATGTTGAATCGTGCTTAGACCAACTGTGTTCAATTCCAAAATTCAATTACAAGCATACTGTTCAAAATAAGACCAACAAAAACAAACTTAATTTATCATATGATGCCATTTCTTAATGCCGGATCAATATTAACCCCATATCCGGCCTTAACCAGATTCGAAACAAAAAAATTCTTTCCAAAATAAGATAAACCAACTCTTCTTCCTCTGAACTGATTTTTAAGTTAAATGTCATTGCTCTGAACTTACACGATTGGTGTTAATAAACAAAATATAGACGAATTGTAGGTTTTTAGAAATTGGAGAGGCTTGTGTGCAGAGAGTTTTCACTATAGTTTTCCACATTTCTTAAATAGAGTGAGAAATATTTCCCCTTGAAGGTATTATATGTCAGACCGGAAAGAATGTAGATTAAGGAAATTCCAAAAATAGAAAGTTAAATATAGCCTACGTGACAAGTATGGGGCATTGAAGAGAAATGACAGATTGAGTAAAGGTGCAGCGACGGTTTAACTGACGTGCGAAAGATTTGTTCGAAGCAGGCACGTTAATTACCAGCTATTCCCCACGGATAATTAAAGTGATCAAACGGAAAACCTTCACCAAACTTTCACTACCATCTCGACTGACCTTGAAGTTTAATTAAGGAATGTGTCTACAGTTCAAATTTAAAAATCTATTAAGCAATGATCATGCGATTACTAGGCAGGGGCGTACCCGAGATTTTCTGATGAGGAGGACATCTCGGTTGTGATCAACTTGAATGATCAAAAGCAGGGCGAAACCCCGCGACATTTTCAAAGTATTGGAAAACTATATCTTGAAAATTCATCTCACTCCCTCAATTAATTATAATTTTCTTATTCTTTTACAAAAAAATTTATTTAAGCAATCAACATCAATGTTGAAAACCTGATGGGGGTCCTTCTACCATGCCTTTTTCTTGCTTAGACCATTGTTAATGGGGCATATTAGATATAGTTTCTTTGACAAAATAATGTGTCATAAAGAAACAGGCTATCTAACAGTTACTAGTAGTTTATCATTGTTAGCAAACGGTTTTCTGTTATAAATTAATTATAATCATAAAGAATTTACAAAGGCAACCGATCCCCATGCGGTCACTTATTGTTTGAAGTTTTATAGATAGCTAGTGCGTTCATAAACAACTATGATTAAGTTAACAGTCAATTATAGCTTAGTAAGTGGGTATATCTCAGGGTTACCGTTGATATTGATTTGAATTGATATCAAATTGTTGATATTAAATCAATTGATTTGATTTGATATTGATTTTCAAATCAATTGATTTCAATTGATTGAAAAATCTCGAAAATTTATAAGTCATAAAATACAATATAGGAATCTTTATTAGTTTGTGAGATAGAAGTGCTTAAAAATTGTAAAAAAAAGCCTGAGTTAATTAGGGTTAGGTATTATATATATATATATATATATATATATATATATATAATATTATATATATATATATATATATATATATATATATATATATATAAATCCAAATATATATATATTTAAGAAAATCTTACAATTATAGCAAGCATGGTTAAAAACGAAAACATAAAATGTTTATTCTTTAAAAAATATATGATATGTAGTTTTATAAAATGCTCGTGAAACATTGATATGTCTTTCTCATATAATTTAGTCTCTATTTCCAATGTGTAGTGAATAACTCAAATTGGAATAGATTGTGGAAATAGTGTTAATAAGATGTAGCGCTGAAGCAATTAAAAACGGAAAATACAATAGTATCATTTTTTATTGTTTTAAAAAACAAAAAAATGTTGTTTAAAGCAAATACTTCTTTGAATTTCGAATCTCCATCAAAGCTTTAGGAAATTATTCTATTTTTTAATTCGAATTTCGCAAAAAAATAGAAAAATAGGGAATTAATAAGCAAAACGTATTTTGTAAGAATTAATTTTTAAAATATAAATATAATTAATAATGAAGCATTTTTTAATATAGAATTCAAAAACACAAAAGATAATGATGACCTTCTTTTAACTTAGGACCTTATATTTTTTAAGTATTTTAAATCTTCACTCATATGATTAGGGTGAATATAGAAGCAATCACTTCAATTCAAATTATTTGGAAACATTTGTTGAAGGCCAGATTTTTCTGGTTAATCCAATAACAAAATAGTAGAGCGGACATGGACCGGACCGGGCTTGAGCAGTAGCATTGGAATACCGGTCGAAATTTAAAAAATAACAACAGTGCAACCCAAATGAAATGAATACCATTAAATTTATAAAACATGAGTCGAAAAACAATATGTACATTATAAAATTTTACATTAGTATAATATACTTTTTTAAAATTCAGTATCTGTTTTAAATGTTATTATGGAGATATTACAGTATTACAAGTTTCAAAGTTACTCACCTTTGGTCTTACAAACTGAAAAAATAAGAAAATTGTTTTGGCAAAGATTATAAAATGGGTCGAAATGCCATTAATTCATATGGACTATACGTGTGCGCAATTTTCGGTTCATACCTATCTCTGCTAACAATAAGGAATAGGGAAAAACATTTTCTCAAATATTTTCTAACGTTTTCTTGGAAATTTTTCTATTAATTTGTGTTAATACCTGGAGAAGGCCTAATAATATTATATAGTTAATAGGGCTATCAATCATTTTCGGTATGTGCTTCTGTGTTGCGTAAGTGAACGATCACAATCAAGAGATCTTATTTTAGCTAAAACTATATAGATAAGTGATTCTTCAACTTAATTCTCTTTCTTTAGAAAGGGTAATGTGGTCACATGTGGGTGGAGAAATTTTCAACCCAAAATTGAACGATATGACTAAGCATGTTTTTTTCACAATTGCGCCTGAAGTTACAAATGTTTCTTTTCAACTGGTATTACTGTCAACGATTGGTTAACACAGTACCGCTTGATTAACCAAAAAAATCTTTATTTTGAGATATCATTTATGCTCGGTTGTTTTCAACGAAATACGATTGGGCAACAGCGATTACACTACTTAACCCTTTTGAATATTGAAAATTACGTTTTGAAGTGACTGAACTCTTCTAAAATTTGCAGAGATCAAAATGCGTCGAAAATACTCCTTTGTTTTGAAGTCATTGTTTTATATTTCGCATTGCAAACAAAACATTACATTAAACATTTGTTAAATTTTTGTCTTTGTAGAATTTAGATCAAGTCTATTAAATGTTAAATTACTTCCCGGATATTATCTGTACTTAAAATCAATCTGCTACAGGCCCCATACTTGGTTAATCCCGCACTGATTATTCTGGATATGAAGACTAAGTCAAAACCAAAAGAATTCACTACGCTCTTGACGGCGGACCTAAAGTTTTGAAATTGGAATGGCCAAACCCTTTTAAGGTTAGCAACTACACTAACAAGGAGACTATGAAGAAATTTTGTACTATAAAATTGAAATGCTCAAATTATTTTAACGATCTTCCAAAGTAACATTATTTTTGGTGACCCACTGCTTCATGTTCAGGCACAACCATCTTTATAAAAACGGCTTTGGCTCAGGTTTGTGAAATTCCCAGTAGAAAATCAGAACTTAACACTATATTATTTAACATACATGATAAGATAAAATTACTTAAATAAAAATTGAAAAATATATACTCAGCGTCATAAGTCTTGAGATAAACTTTAAACCTAGATAACTCCATGTGTAACACTTGTGTTGAAACAAAATTAAAGTCAAAAAATCTTTGATAAACAGTCTATTGCATGTAAAATTACCCGCCAAATTGATATCATTTATATCTGCTGTGATTGAAAACTCGTTAGTTTAATTGGATTGTGTCACGCAAAAATGGTGTTTAAACAGGAAAAACAAAAGATTGAAATTCTATACAACGCCGGAATTACTGACGTTAAAATTTTGCAAGAAACTTCTGGTTTTTCTAGAGCCACTGTCTACAGAACGATTTCTGCAATAAACAACTGTGAATTGGTGCAAGACAGAGAAAGAGCAGGGAGACCAACAAAAATGAAAAGTGATGAAAAGAGAAGTATTACTCAAATTGTTAACCGAATTCCAACAATAAGTGGTGTAGAGATTGCGGACAGGTTAAAGAAACAAAGAGGTGTCAATCTATCGGAAAGAACAATACAAAGGTATTTGAAAAGTGCTGGGTTCCAAAAAATCAAGCGGAAAAACAAGCCTTTCCTGACAGACAGACAAAAAAAGCGCGTTGATTTTTGCTTGGAAATGCAACATTTTTCATTTGACAATGTCTTTATTACAGACGAATGTTTGATTTACCTGCACCGGAACACTCTTAGGTACTGGACCCGAAAAGAGCAGCGCGCCAAAATGCCTGTCCCTAAGTTTTCTGTGTCTGTTATGGTGTGGGGCACTTTATCTGAAAAGGGCTTGTATTTAACCATTGTTGAAGACAACATAAACAGCAGAAAGTACTGCCTGGTCCTTCAAGAATTCTTGCCATATGCTAATGCCCTTTATCCAACATGCTGGGTCCTCCAACAGGACGGTGTGAGAGTGCACACATCCAAATTTACCCATGACTGGTGTCGTGACCAAAACGTCGTCATTCTTCAATGGTCAGATAACTCACCTGATCTCTCGCCTATAGAGAATATTTGGAAGTTAATCAAGGGCATAGTTGAGAAGTGGTCTCCAAGGACAAAGCAAGAGCTTAAAGACAAAATAGAAGTTGCTGATGGAGGCAGGAGGAGAAACTATTGACGATGAAACTCTTTTATTATGTTGCCTAATATTTTTTCTATCTTCTATAAAATTTTCATCATTGTACACAACATTTTTGTTGAGATATTAAACGTTTGTTACTATGATTTTGTCTCAAGACTTATGACGCGGAGTATATTAAGGTAGAAATCAATGTTGACATTTTGTAAATTTCAAAAACTCACTTAAAATGTTGCTCCCAAAGTTCTTGACCAAGTTAATTTAAAATATTACGTAAACATTCGTATAAAAGTGTCATTCGACAAAGGAAGTGGAATTACTTCCACGTAACGAGTTCAATAACACATAAATATCCAGGAAATATTCAATCAAAATTTACAAATTAAATCAACGATTCATTTCGAAATAAAATAGTGAAATTCATTCTTTATACACTTGATAGTAGATGTAACAAATGTTTCAAGCTAAGGGCTAATAAATCTTTCCATACAATTTTAAACAAATTATGCTATGTATATTAATTTGAAATTTTTTTTCTTTAAGTGATTAAAAATGTTTTCCTGAGATTAACCAGATATATAGAGTGGGGTAGCAGAAATAGTTAATTCGCTGTAATTGAAGAATAATGTAGAGCCAGGTACGGATTTAGGGGCGGTCGAAAAAATTGGGCCCGCTCCGTATAAATTCCTGAATATTTTTTGCTAAAGAAAGTATCGGTATTATAATACAGTTTGATGTATGCACCAAAATATATTTTGATCTGTGAATTTCCTACTTCAAATTCCTTCAATAACGAGAAATAGTGCTATCCATCAATCTCAGGTTAATATCTGAATCTGAAACTCTCCTGAATTTCTTGAGTTCACACCTGAGAAATCATTCTGCCTGGTTTGACATAAACGAAGATTCTAAGAAGAATCGAGATGAAATAAATATTTGAGCAGAGTTAACGACTATGTAAAAATTTAAAATCGATTCATTATTAAAATTGAAAATCAAAGAGAAGAAAAAACAATGAAAATCAATTCTTAAAAATGGTAGTGTTTAAAAAGGTACTATATGCATCATTATTTAAAATAATTCTTGACAGTAGTATTTTGACCATAGAATTTAACTGAATTTAAAAATATTTGCCTAAATTCAGAAAGCACTGGCAATGAGAGATTGAAATAATTTATTCTAGTAAGAAATATAATCTCACAATATTAATTTTTATAAGAATTACAAAAAGGTGTGAGGAAATATTACAAAAGGCATTTTTGCGGATGGCAAGATTTCAAGAATAATTTAAATTACTAGTGTGTAAAATCGGTTAAAATGAAACAGAAAGCACACACATTTATCGTTTGTAAAGGCCACATAGAAAAAACTCCCACCAGCAAAGAATATTGGAAAAATATTTCAGCATATAAATTTAGCCAATCAAAATAAATTAATAAATTTATTGCTTTTATAAAAGTTTTGTACCATTTATTACCATATGCAAAGAAAATATTAAAACAAATGTTCTTTAGACGTTAGAGCTAGCCTTAGTATTGGTTATTTTGGGCACCTTACGTACAGGGTACGTACCATACATACGCCATAGAAACCTCAGAATTAAAGCTAAACATATTTCCAGGTGAACACTATCCTACATTTAATGAATCGTATTTTTTTATCAAGCAGTGTTGTTTCCACGAGGATTTATAATTTTATACGCCATGGATTATAACACAAACATTGTTAAGTTCTCAAAATTACCAATATAGTTGGTATTCGTTGTTACTAGAAATAAATGCTACGAAACAAAAAAGAGGATTTTTTCAAGAGCGTATTCAAAATTATCACAGCAAAGTAATGATCACTCCTATGGCGATGTACTACTTGCGTTTAATGCAGATACGATAATACACTGGTAAATGTCTGATACCATATTACCTTTACGATATCATAACAACTACAACGTATACACTGACGACACCATGCCATACAATATATTAAGAAATAAGTAAAATTGACAAATATATGGTATGCAAAAACTTTCACACCATTACATTAAACGCTAAAAATCTTTCCTTAATTATTTCTGATTTCCTCAACATGTATGCTTTTCACGAACATATCGACTTTTGCAAAAATGAAAGCTATAGAAAGCCGTGAAACTGTTCTTATTTTTAAGTTTTCCAGCCGCTTTTACTGAATTGAATTTAATCATCATTATATAATATATTTACATTAATAATCAAATATAAATACACAAATTTATCTGCACAACATACCAATTGCGTGCATGATCTTATTGTTTCATGCTGATTTTTAATAAGAAATAATGGAAGTTTTCTCTATTGCATTATGCATCTCTTAAGAAACCCAAGACAAAGGGTAAAATTTAACAAGACATACTTCGATTATATTGTTACTAATCTAGGTGTTCCTCAAGGAACTGTATTAGGAGGCATTTTATTCGCACTGTATGTCAATGATATATCGAATGCTTTGAAAAACGGAACAATCTGTCAATATGCAGATGATACATGTATCATATAAGGAAAGCTCAAAATCCATATGAAGCATCCATGCATTTCGCGAAAGATATTGAAAATCTTATTGGGTATTTTAATAAAAATATGTTAAAAACTAATCCTAATAAAACACAATTTATAATCTTCACACCAAAGCAATACTAATGGTACCAAAATTCAAGTAGGAGATAATGAGATTAGGCAAAACAATTCTATGAATTATCTTGGAGTAGAAATTGATAGAGATTTAACATTTAGTGAATTTTTCATTAAAATGTAGGAAAATGGCCTCAATAATTAAATATTTATATTATTTGCGCAATGTAGGGTACAGTCCCGTAGCCAGCATTATCACCTAAGGGGGTCGACACGCATTCAGGAGGGGTTGATGTGAAATTTGACTTTCATTAAAATTTACACTTAAATTTTATGAAAACAGTACACTATTATAATTTTATGTTACATGCATGGGTGTACGCAAGATTTTCTGATCGGAGGGGGGGGGGG
>CABFPE010000412.1:577721-588384 GCA_900660155.1 Hofstenia miamia | reverse complement strand
ATTATATATATATATATATATAAGTTGGGGCTTTTTAGAAATATGTCTACAGCATAGCTTACTTAGTTTCTGTCTAAATTACAAATTTAAGTGATTCTTACATTGATGGTTCACAGTTCTATGCATTCTAACAAAAATTATTGGAAAAATTGGTAATTAATGGCTCAAGAAAACGAGTAAAAAAGTCCGTTAAGTTATGTTTAACCGGCTATTCTGATATTTCAGGCGCGGTCCTAGAAAATTGTGGACAGGTGTGGGGGCGGTTAAAATTGTTTTGCTAAAATTATTAAAAACCGATTGTTTATTGGCAAGTTATACACAACCTAATAATATTTTGTGGAAGGTGCATTGATTTTAGAGGTTTCTTCACAGAGGTTTATACAGATGGAAGCTTGTCTTTCTAAGACGGCTTTTATTCATGGAATTTCTTTTAGATGACAACCACGGTGTATTTTCTAGAGGTCGTGACTTGGAGAGCACCTCAACAACTCATCAATTCACAAGTCAGGAACGGGAAATTCTCGGGCAATTCGAAGCTGTCGATTATTTGCCTCCTCACAGTCAAGCCTACAAAGAATGGCTTCGGCAACAGCCCTCCAGGTAAAATTGTTTATATAATTTTTTACAGATATTTTTTAATAACTTCATCATAGAATAATAAGATAAAGCAAACTAACATCTATGTGCCTGACACAGCAGGACAAATGCATTCATTTAGACCAGTGGTTCTAAACCTTTTTAAATGGCGGCACGCCTATCAAGCTTCATAAATTTTGTCTCTCTTATTACAAAAATAAGTATAATAAGTAATAATAAGTAATAATTTCAAACAATTTATTTCCAATTCGAATAATTAATGGGGAATTTACATTATGCCACGACTTCGATTCGGGTTGTGGCTGAATGGCCGTTGAGAAGCCACTGCTTAAGACTGTTAAGAGCGTTCATAATGCACATAGAAATGAACTAAATCAATGTCTGTGTTCATGTGCACGTTCTCCAAAAGTGCAAATTCAGTGATTCCCAAGATTTTACTACTCTTGGACTTAATTTTTGAAATAATGTTTATATTTTGTTAAAATATAATAAATAGATTGAGTATTAATAAATTGAACTGAGTGTAAGAGTTGAAAACATGTATAATTTCGGGAGAATGCACTATTCTGATATTGACATCTATACTGTCTTTGATCTGGATCCATTATACGCAAATGTTCTTTTTTGGAGGAGGTTTCAAACTCAACACGTCACTAGTCCGCAATTTATTATTAATATATCTATAGTCTAACATACAAATCACAATGTTTTGATTTAAATTAATGGAATTTGGATTTTTCAAAATATTCCTATTTGTGTGAGTATGAACCCATTGACGGGCTGTAAATAAATGGAAATAGGGGATGGGCTAAGGTAGAGCTCGTATCGGGCACGGGCCAATCTCTGAACTTATATAACTATATTGTTGCTTAATTCATAGAACTATTTTGTTAATTGTATTTTTGATTTATGAAAAGTTTCTATATCTATCTATTCTACATATTTATGTGTATATTTCTAGTAACAATATCCTTCATGTAGATTAACAACAAAACTTACATAATAGCATATATACAAAGTCTGTCCCAAAAGTCCTGAGAAAAGAAACAAAAACTAAGAGTAATATATATTCAACAATAACAAATATGCCAAAGTTAGTTTAAATAATTCCATTTAGCCTCTATGCACAATTGAAAGCGTTCAAGCCACTTGTCGAAGGTTTTTCTGGATTCCTCAGCATCAATTGATTGGAGGATGTTCAAAAGTGACACGTGAACTTGTTCATCAGATTGAAATTTGATGCCAGCCAACCGTTTTTAAGATATCAAATAACCAATAATCGGCCGTAGACAGGTCTGGTGAATGAGGTGGGTGATTTATTGTTTGGACATCGTAATCCTCCAAAAAAACGCTTGGTGGCAGCAAATGACATTTGTCAAATGTATGGGGTCTAGCATTATCATGCAAGAAAAACAGACCCTTTTTTTCAAAGCGGACGCTTTAATTGAAGCGCGTCAAAAACTTGCGGTAGACAGATTGCAGTATGCTACTGTGATGTAAGGGATTCCCCACGTTGTATTGGTATTGCCGCAAGAAGACCGTCAAATCGCAAAAATGGCATACATGATCTTTTGTGGGTGAAGAGGAGTTCTGGCCACTGTTGGTCTGGGTCAACAGGAGACAACCACACTTTTTTTTGGGCTTTCCTCTCAAGGGTTCCTCATAAAGAAACCAAGTCTCGTCACCTGTGATGATTTGCTGATTAGGGTTGGGACCAGCCGCACAAACTGTTCCAAATTGTTTATGCAGCAGCTGAGATGATCGGCTTTGTTGACTTCTGGGAAGGTGTGTGAAATCCAATGACTGCTGAGACATTTCTTGTCGAATTCGATTGTCAAAATCCGAACTGTGTGGGATACCAGTAATATCTGTTATCTCGCGAACAGTTAGGCGATTATTTTACACAATCAAATCATTAACAACGCCAATGTTGTCTCTATTTGAAGAAGTTCGAGGACGGCCTTAACTTGGAGCATCCGAGAATGCTGGTGAGGCCCCCTATTCAGTCTCTAGCCAGGTCTTGATCCAACGATGAACTGAAGCCAATGAGGGATGATCCATAGGATAAACTTCTACCAGTTCATCAAAAATTGTTTTAGCAGGCACTTTGAGTGAATAGCGAGTATAAACATATTGCCGAAAAAAAGTCAAGTTGTGGTCACCACTCATTGCTACAAAATTGTTTAAAAAATCTCCAACAACACGCGTACTGCAACTTATAGATGAATACGTTACTGTCATTTATTGATTATCGTTCACATTGAATTAAGAGTACATCCAGGTGTTATCACCATTATCGCTTAATGTTTAGTTCAAAATTATTAATCACTAATTGTTTACAAATTTTTTCATCTTTCTCAGGACTTTTGGGACAGCCTTTGTAATACTATACTAAGCCACGTAAAATTCAATGTTTTCATCAATATTAAAAAGTTCCATTTCACTGTAAAGTTTTGATATTGCATTGATATGTACTGATTATATTGTAAAGTAAGAATTGAAAGTTGTGAACTTCAGAAGACTTTCCATATCGTTTGAATTTAATTGTTTTACAAGGTTATACAGTAGTATACTATTGTGTCAACTAAGACCCGTTCCCAGTAAAAGAATAATTTCTAGACACCATAAAGTATTTTCACACAGTTTGATGTATTGTCAATTTGGTAAAACCTCTTCTGGTAACTAGACTTAACTTTGACTATCGTTGTAATATTAAATTTCTCAGTGATGCCAACAAGAGTACTTAATTTGCTCTTCGATGTAAATTACATTGATATGTGTAATGCTGTTTTAATATGCATGGATATTAGCGCGATCTAAGCCGGTTTTCTTGTTGCTTCAAACTATTTTAGTTAAAAAAACATTTAACTAGAGGCATAATGGGCTTAGGATACGGGCACTGACAAACCAACGGGCCTATTTTATGGCTATGGGCTACGGGCCAGGCACAGGCAAGGACCCTACCCACCCCAGACCCAGATGATGAGAATCTGAAAAGATTGCAGTTGTACCCTCTACAATTGGGTTCTCAAATGCGTGCTGCGGCTAGTAAACTTTAGAATGTTATTATGCTAATGGATTTGATACATACGTCTCTTTTCAACGGATAAGGCTTCAAACTACCAATATCTTGAGTTATGCAAACTTAGAATGTATATGGAATCAATGAAAATTAAAAATTACTTAAACAAACAGAGACCTTTACCGAAAGCCCAAACATTTGTAATCGGAGAACAAATTATTTAGAGCGTTGTTTCAAAAATTGGTGCTAAGTTAGATTTTTTCAAGAATAATGTACTTAATTCGGATATAGTTTACCGATGGGGTTTCTCAATACAACTAACGTGTTGAAACAGAGACCCTAGAGTGTTGATCAGAAAAAGGTGGGAGCAGCGGATGGTTTAAGATTGACTCCTTTAAGTCTAGTTGTTCGTTGTGTCAATCAACCCAATTCTCCGCACTGAAAATTGTTTATTGTCCACAGTGTAATACAATACATTTCCCTAACGAGCAATGACAGATTTCATTATGACTTCCTTCTAATCTCGTGTGAGCTTAATTAACTATCATCGTTTGCCCTTCTAGGTTCACTTAGTGTTTCGAAACAACTAATTTGCAATTTGTGATTTTCGCTTTTAATTTAGGAGTCTGCCAAATAACGCTACGATCAACTCACCAGCTTCAAGCAATGTCTCATCTCATTCTATACTTATGGTAAATAAAACAACGACCTTTTTCATTTCTTCGGTTATTCAGGTTTAAAAAATATGTACAACTTCCAAGTGTGTGAAATGAATTGACACAAGACCTAATACTACCAAAAGACCTTGCTTTACATCGTAATTTCAAGTTCACGAATAAAGCTGACTAATTGGAACCAGTCGTTTGTAAAAATGCTGTGGCACAAAATAATTTCCCCAAAGTTTAAGAGATTTTGATTCCGCTTCCAATAACCATGAAATAAAGACTTTCAGTAAGCTTCTAATGATATATCCAGTTATTTTTCATTCCCTTGCTTGTAAGTTAATTTTTGAAAATTTCCATGTGAACAAAAAATTATGCAATTTTTTCTTAAAAATTATATATATATATATATATATATGTCACGTATTGTGACCGTATTGCTGGCTGTTTTTAATAATATAATGCACATTTTACCCTACTCATGATCCGCACACGATTAATCCGAACGCCAAGGTTTTTTTCAGGTAGAATTTTTTGTGAGAGCCGGCTACATGCCGCATTCAAAAGTCGCTCTTGGTCTCATTTCGCATTAATAGTTCATACATTGATATCGTTTTTCTAGATGAATAATTAGGGTGGTGTAGTTGGGCAATGCCATTGAAACGTTTACAACTTTGATGTAAAACTTTGCCATTATTTGAAATGTTTATAGCCATCTTCTTCTAAATTTTAGTAGTCGCTAATTGCTGTGATTTTGATTTACCAAACACAAAAACGACTTTTTCTCAAATACACATAGATTTCTAGTGCACTTGTTAATGCGTTATTCAAAGGCCTCTTTAGTTGAAGAATTCTGATAAAAATGTGAAAACTTTTAGACAAAAGCCATTGTGCCTTTTCATCACATACAATTGAAGTAAAACATTCCTACTTTGTTTTTGTGGATGGGCACTTATTCGAAAGTATTTTCTTTAAGTATTATTTCGCCATTTTCACACACCATATATTTTTATCGGTTTTATTTTGTCACAAACAATTTAATTCTATTTTTTGACATTCTGAAAAACAAATTCAAAAAGAGTTTCCATAAAATGTCCACCATAACAGCAATTCCTGAATGAAAATAATTACATCATTAATAGAGTTGCGAATTTTAGGTCCAAACATAAATAACTTATGACTACAATGCGAGTCACATGAATATATTTTCTTAATTTTAGAGACACTCCACATGTTACTGTGTATGGATGCCTAGTTTTCGATGAGGCAAGAAACGAAAGAGGGACCAATTTTGAGGAACTATTGCACTTCTCCCAATAAAGCTGCGGACCTTCTATGTGTACCTTAAATGTTACTAAACTTTAAGCTACAGGATGCCACAGGGCCTATTTAAAAAGTTCATNTATATATATATATATCACGTATTGTGACCGTATTGCTGGCTGTTTTTAATAATATAATGCACATTTTACCCTACTCATGATCCGCACACGATTAATCCGAACGCCAAGGTTTTTTTCAGGTAGAATTTTTTGTGAGAGCCGGCTACATGCCGCATTCAAAAGTCGCTCTTGGTCTCATTTCGCATTAATAGTTCATACATTGATATCGTTTTTCTAGATGAATAATTAGGGTGGTGTAGTTGGGCAATGCCATTGAAACGTTTACAACTTTGATGTAAAACTTTGCCATTATTTGAAATGTTTATAGCCATCTTCTTCTAAATTTTAGTAGTCGCTAATTGCTGTGATTTTGATTTACCAAACACAAAAACGACTTTTTCTCAAATACACATAGATTTCTAGTGCACTTGTTAATGCGTTATTCAAAGTNTTTAGTAGTCGCTAATTGCTGTGATTTTGATTTACCAAACACAAAAACGACTTTTTCTCAAATACACATAGATTTCTAGTGCACTTGTTAATGCGTTATTCAAAGGCCTCTTTAGTTGAAGAATTCTGATAAAAATGTGAAAACTTTTAGACAAAAGCCATTGTGCCTTTTCATCACATACAATTGAAGTAAAACATTCCTACTTTGTTTTTGTGGATGGGCACTTATTCGAAAGTATTTTCTTTAAGTATTATTTCGCCATTTTCACACACCATATATTTTTATCGGTTTTATTTTGTCACAAACAATTTAATTCTATTTTTTGACATTCTGAAAAACAAATTCAAAAAGAGTTTCCATAAAATGTCCACCATAACAGCAATTCCTGAATGAAAATAATTACATCATTAATAGAGTTGCGAATTTTAGGTCCAAACATAAATAACTTATGACTACAATGCGAGTCACATGAATATATTTTCTTAATTTTAGAGACACTCCACATGTTACTGTGTATGGATGCCTAGTTTTCGATGAGGCAAGAAACGAAAGAGGGACCAATTTTGAGGAACTATTGCACTTCTCCCAATAAAGCTGCGGACCTTCTATGTGTACCTTAAATGTTACTAAACTTTAAGCTACAGGATGCCACAGGGCCTATTTAAAAAGTTCATAACGCAAGTGATGGGAGCCATTATTTTTAACCCTCTATATCTTAGCACTCACGGGTTCTATTGTCCCAATTTTTATGTATGACGTGAAGCGGTGTGGATATATTCATATTTTTTGCGTTCGCATACCCTTGAAATTCAAACTACCATATCGGTACAGTTAATCTAATCAGTGTGGGCATTGTTTTGAGCATTGATTATAAGAACGTTTAAAACAGGCTTATAAATCATTGTGTACCTATCTTATTGTTTACTGATTTTAATAATTATTTTATGTGTACAGTCGAAAACAATTTAAATATGAGCAATGAACAATTTACTGTTCTGTAATTCTGCCGTTTATGTTTATCCTCAAGTCACAATTTTCCCAAATTCAGCATTTTTATTGGCTTATGCTGGGGAAAGCTGAGGGGTAGATAGGGGATGTCCGCCGTCAGGTTTTCAACATTAAATGTTAACAACTATGGTGGGGCGATGCGTTTTTATGATTCAATATTTTGAAACTTAAATTAGATTACGACTTAGATGGTCTCCCTGTTAGAAAATCCGGCGTAATGTTCTGACTTCTGAGCATTAGCTTTTATTAGATTTTACAAAGTAATGTTAGCTTTTTGAACCTAACATATAAATATTAAATGAGGTTAATTTCTCCCTTTTTTATCATTTAGGATTGTCAATTGCAGTGAACGATAAAAAACCTTTTAACTATAATGGGAGCAGGATATTGCGAAGTTCACCTTGACTTTTAAGACAATGACTACCTAGAAAATATGAAGGACAGACATTCAATAAAGGCAAGGCCATCAAAAGGTGTACTCCTCTTTATTAAGTCAATTATGAAACGTTTCAATCCAGTTTTAGTGGGATTTTTTAGATGTGAAACTAATTTTTCAACATTTTAGGAGGGTAATTTTAAGATAAATGGCATAATTGCCATTTTTAAAATCCTTAGAATATTTCACCAATAATCAATATTCATATATTTAAAACAACTACTGGATTTTCTATATAATTAGGGTGTGCATCCATGGAAATGCAAAAAAACTCTGTCGTCTAGTGTTTCCGCCTATCTTAACCGGGTAGTCGATAGTCGATAATGCGTTGTTCAATTAATATCTCGTTTTCCAAATTGCCTGCTAGCAGCAATGAACTGTATCAATTAGTTTTTCCTAATATATGACTAATGACATTCTGAAATAATGCAAAAAAGTGGTGATAACATCCTTAATCATGTAATCTCTAAAACATTTGAAAAGCCAACATGCCTCTCAAAAGTTGGCAACCTCCGCAACGGATTTCTTCATTTCCTGACAAATTTAAGAAATTGTTAAGGTGTTTGCAAACAACGGCATTTCACAAGTCCCTACAGGAATCCCCACATGCTAAAATGTCTACCCACACCCACGACAAGCCTGGTATTTCATAAAGCCTGTTCACTATTACCAGTGCCGGATTAACAAAGTGCGGGTCCGTAGCCGATTGATTTGATGTAATCTCCACACAAACGATACAACTTTTGTTGCTAAACCATTTAAGATAAGAAATCATATTGGAGGAATTCAAATTATTTAAAATTATCCTATCACATTGCTCGCTATAATTGGTTTAACAACAAAAGTTGTATCGTTTGCGCGGAACCATACAGATAATAAGCGGAAAATAATTGAGTATTTTATGGATTTGATCTACATTCCATAAAAACAACCAAGTGCGGGCCTTTGTGTAGTGCGGGGATTGTAGCAGCTGCTAATATGTTGATACATCATTTACTATTACATGAATCGTGTCTACATCTTTTATACAGTATGCATTGATTTAATTTCTAGTCATTTTATCATTAAGTATTGCATTCACCAAGTATCAAGTAGAGTCAAGTACTTGAACACTTTTTCTACTATTCAAAAAAGCAAGTATTTCAACTAAATACCACATCATCAACGTCAATAATCATTTTAATTATAGCAAACAAACAAGTTTTTCAGTGGTCTATGGATTTAGTTTCATGCTTCACTCTAAGGTTCTTGTTCTAATATAATCAGACTTGTCAACGAGCCGACATTTCCAAGCTCGGCTCAGTTCAACTCGTTTTAATTTTGGATAAGTTCTGCTTCTCGCCACATAGATTCGTTTTGACTCGATGTTTTTTAGAAATATTGTGCTCTCAGAATTCTTTACGTGCTCTTTCTATAGTTTAATAAACATTTCTAAGAGAATATTATAGGAAAGGCATATTGAATGAAAAAATAAGAACAATCTGCATAATCAAATTTACAAGTAGAATTATAAATTTACTTTGCTTAAAAAAGGCTCGTTTTGGGCTCGTGGTTTATCCAATGCTTGACTAGTTGACAAGTCTAACTGGCTTTCAACTGCTGCTGATGTACTTGATAATTTTATTACTGCAAAGGAAATGATATTTTTACAAGAAATTATGTAAAATCTAATCACAAGAATCCGAAATGTGAATTGTAACATCAAGTTTTGCAAGTATTTCTAAGAAGAGTCAAACATGTATTTTCAGGTATCTGCTATCCTTATACTCAAGTACAGAGATAGAAAATGATCGAAATGTATCGTACGTAGTTAAAACTTTATTACTCCAAAAAATCAATGTGCTGTTTATCGTCGCTGTTTACTTCAATTGGTAAATGTGGAAGAACAATAGATATATAAATGAAAATATTTTGCAGAATGAACTGTATGATTGTTATGATCATAACACCTTGATATTCATTTTTTATAATTGTTGAAGCCTCAATATTGTAGGCATACATATAAACCAGGGCTGACGAAAATTAATTCTATCTACATTTTCCAAATATGATTTAAGGAATTATGTATTTTGAATTTCGATTGCGACAATAATGGATTTTTTCTGATTATTTAGAGCATCATTTTTGGAAAATTTTTAGTGTATTATTTAATCATAAAGCAATTTGTTAAGTGTAATGAAATCACTGTAATAAACAGATATATTCGACACAACGCGATGACTTGTGTAGAACAAGAATCCTGGAATTCAGAGGTTTTAACTCAAATTCTCTGATTGTGTTGTTTCACTAGCAAATCTTTTTAAGAGCACTAATTTAGTCTTCGTTTGCATAGAAATGTAAAAATGATTTAATTTGTAGTTTCTGGTTAGGAAATAATTGAGGGAATGCCTTCCATTTTGTTTGCCCTGATGTAAACGCTACTGAATAGTTATTCGTGGGATAAAATTTGTTCGTAATCAGACCCCATATGTCAGATTGTAAAATTTTGACGCGAGTTATACAATGCTTGAAAATATTTACTAAAAGGCTAACTTAAAATCATGTCTTGTAAGTTCAGACGACGAATGATAAAGGGTTCAACCATCTCACTGTGTTAAGCGCCACGGCAAATTTCAAATCTCTGACCGGTTAGATATACCAGGGTTGCCATTGATATGGAAATTTCGCATCAAATCAAATCAACAGACTGTTGCTAACTGATATCAATTGATATCAATTCAAATCAACAGTAATTTTTTGTTGATATCAACAGTATTACATTATTTGAGACAATGTATTCTTTACTTATTTCAACGAAATTCACTAACTTGCGAGCTCACGTGCTTAAGCAAGGCACACACTTCATGAATAATTACTAAGGGGATATTGATTGCACTGCAGCAGATTTATATTTTGATAAATATCTATCCTAAATTTTTGCATGCTTACAAATCCAGTATGTTCATTATTAATAACATTTCAACCATATTTAGTAAGTCAATTCTTAAATTATAGATCTGCTTGAATGTGTTGCACATTCCAGTTAATATGAAATTGTTCTACATATGATAGGGCCTAGCTATACAAAGTGTCAAGAAAAATAAATATATATATATATATATATAT
>CABFPE010000412.1:522980-564139 GCA_900660155.1 Hofstenia miamia | reverse complement strand
CATTATGTAACATATTATGGATACCATAATGGTATGGTAGAAAAAAAATTTATGGTCATTATGGATGGTAAACTTAAAAATATGGCCATAATGGAAATCCATAAATTTATTGTTACACGTACAGAATTTATAATTAGTTTCAATAAAATTGCTAAATTTAGTGTCATACATCTTAGATTTATAATAATTGAGTGGTTGTAAATATTCATTTTACAGATATTTTGAACCCAAATACATTTTGATAAGATAAAAATATTTAAGTGTTGCAAAAGTTTAGTAAGCAGTTTCAGCAGATTGCAACAAATACTAAAGATAAAGTTGTTTCCTATTTGTAATAGTGGACTGACGATAAATTTGTTTCAAAATTTATAATGGCTGCGGATAACAAAGCACGTTGTATTCAAAAACAAACAAAAAATAATTGGCTTATTAGTTTATTTTAAAATTTGCTTCTGAATGTTTCAAAATCATTCTGCGGCCTAGTGAATTGCTTGTGCCTTGTGATATCATTACAATTTCATATTACACAAAAATGGGTGTCTTTTAATTGCAGCTTGCAATTTGTGATTTAATTGGTATTACGTATGGCCTTTATGGAATGCAAAAAAAATTCGCCTTACCATATATGGCCATACCGTAAACGGCACCCCTGAACTAATCCCAATCGAAAGATAATTAATTAATTGTTGTAATCAGATGTGCGTGAGATGATAAGCCATAATCAAAGCACTGATTATTTACGAATTTATGTTTCTTAAAGTTATTGAAATTTAGCTATATTTGATTATATTTTGGAACCCTATAAAAACAACGCTTCTAATGAAACGAATACATTGATATTTGAGTAGTTGACGTAGTAAAAATGTGATGTCTCAATTCACTTCGAATGGCTTGAAAATTTAATTTAATAAACTGAAAATATTACTTGTGAGAAATGTAAAGTGTGAGTCTCCGATTTGTGCTATAATTTTATTAAAGTGTAAATGAATAACTAAATGCATAAAGTCAACATTTCGTTTAAACCTATTTCTATTGGGCTTTTTGGGGATTCTCAACACTGGCGAGAGGCGGATTCCATCCCCTCCAAGCCTTTGAACAAAAAATGAACTTGAAACTTGTCACAAACATTAATCAGTGTGTTCTGAACAAAATCGAANATTTAATTTTATAAACTGAAAATATTACTTGTGAGAAATGTAAAGTGTGAGTCTCCGATTTGTGCTATAATTTTATTAAAGTGAATAACTAAATGCATAAAGTCAACATTTCGTTTAAACCTATTTCTACTGGGCTTTTTGGGGATTCTCAACATGGCGAGAGGCGGATTCCATCCCCTCCAAGCCTTTGAACAAAAAATGAACTTGAAACTTGTCACAAACATTAATCAGTGTGTTCTGAACAAAATCGAAGCATTATCTTTTTGATGACGTCAGATTTATTTGGGACCTAAATATTCAGTTCGACAGGTGTGCCGCTGGGCAGATTGAATTCAAGTTTGGCATTCTATACATAGAACTTGCAAAACAATGGTATATAACATTACATATATTTGAAAAAACTTTTTCTTCAATTTTTCCAGGCTACCATCTGTTGATGATGAAAATACTGATCCAAATCCTTTAAAATTTTGAAAAATATAGGAAAAGTCACCACATTTCAGGTAAAAATAATACGCGGTTGGAGTGTTATTAAATAAAGTTTGGTAGGGGCGGAATCCGCAATCACATTTTCACAAAAATAAACCAATCTACAACATCGTGTCCTTCCAATGCAAATCTGTCAAACGACGAATGAGATAATATCATTACAAAATAAAAAATACTTCAAGAAATTAGAATATATTCAGAGATGGAAAATAAAAATTTAAATTAGTACTGTATTTACGCTAGATGCTTGAAATTCAAATGTATTTCTGTTGATTGTGCAGTGCTTTCAGAAGTAAAGTCAAACGCATGTCGAGTTACAGAAAAACTTACATTTGCATAATGTATGCTGGAAGATAAATACACTGTTACCATTGTGCTTAAAGACTGACCATAATCGACTTAATCACTTTTTATATGAAAAAAAGTTTATCATGTTCTTTATTGAAAAGAACGTTTTATCAAATAATCAGAATTGCTGAGAGATTTGAATAAGATTTTTTCATTAATTTATAATATAGTTAACTTGAGGTATAAATACGCGCTTTTTTGCTTAAAATACCATCGCTTCAATTGCTATGTCTTGTCAGCCCCACTGACAAACATCAGGAAGAGCATAAAATCATTTTTGTGAAAAACCTGTTCTGATATGATATTAGTGTTGACATTTTGAAAAACCTAAAAGTTAGCAAATTTAATTATGGTGCTAAGTAAACAATCAAAACTACAAGGCCAAGATCCAATTTGCATGCGTAGAAATTATTAGGGCACGTAATCCAACAGGATATAAGAGCATGTATCTGCCTTGGAATAACTTTGAAGGGATTTATCAAGAACATTATTATTACTAAATCTATGATAAGCAGTTACTTCCACACATAGGTGTCAGTTACTCAAATAAATTGCCAACTGTCAAACATTCATGTAAATTACGTCAGTATTCACGTAATCCACTTACGTCGCGTTTTTGTATGTTCTTGCAGCAACTAAAATTTAAGGTTAAAATAGGCTTTACTTGGATATTAGTTGCGTGGAAACTCTTTTTTATGTCACAATGTGACGATATTTTCATTTAAATGTGAGTACTTATAGTACAGGGTAGGGTTTTCGAGTGGAGTTCGAGTTTTTACGTTTCGAGTTCGAGTATTTTTTTAAAGAAAATTCCGATTTTGATCGAGTTGTTTTCTAATTCTACGTTTTTTAGGGTAAAAAAACATTTAATTTACAATAATTCCGATTGATAAAGAAATTGAAATTTGAAATAATTTAATTTTTAAGGTATTTTCGAGTGAATTTTCGATCGAGTTCGAGTTTGGATGATTTTTCTTACGAGTTTTTCCGATCGAGTTTTGTGAGCATATTCGAGTTCGAGTTCTTAACATCCTGAGTACTCGAAAACCCTGGTGCACAGATTGCCATGGTCACCGAAGGGCACGGCAGAGTCGAACAAATCTTGGGCAGAGGAATTGAAAGATTGGCAGAAAGATGGACCGAAATCTCAAATGAATGCTATATAAAAATTAAAATTTATATAAATGTGCCTCAAGCATATCCTACTTTGGCTTAGCAAACCGAAATATTGAAGAAATTTTTTTTGACAAGTACCTAAATGAGCCAAATGTGCATTAATTTAAATGGACCGGCATATAGCTTACTGGGACCCTCAGTCCTACATTTTTCGTCCATGTTCATCTCTGATATAGATGTAAAGTCACATTCTCAGATTAATTGCATATCGAACAATGACCTATAAAGTTTGTTTTACAGATAGTTCAAAATTGACTAGACGTATTTTACATGACTCATAATTTATAATTATTCATATTTATTGATAACTTATTGTAAAAATTAATATTTGTTAAAATGAAATTAGAAATATACTATAATTATAATAAATTCGACACGCTTTTAAAGAGTCAGAAGCCAATTCACAGAAACCATTTCACATTCTGATTAATTTGATTGCCATTTTGAAATTAATATTCCAAATGATTTGGTATCTTTTAATGAGTTCGATCATCCGAAATCGAAAGCATGTTATGATTCTGCTTGATATGGAACCAAACAATGACTGTGAAGAAAATTGATGGGAGTGAGACCACACATTTTATTGACAATTTTTAATGATAGCAAGGTTTTCTAAATAACCTAGAGAACGTTATCAATAATGTAAAGAAAATGCATTAATTATATTTTCTGATAATTTGTAAAATAAATTTTTATCTTTAACTAAAGTCTAAGTAGCAGCCGACAAGTAATCGAACCCCATGGAAAGATGAGACCAGAACATTTAATGGGACTATTAAAAGAAAGGATAGTCTCGTAATCTAATGTTTCCAAGAGAAATCGAAGAAGGACATGGGCCGAAAATTTAGGCCCAGGAAATTTCGACCCATCTTTTCGAATACCTCGGCCCAAGTCCGGTCCAGTCGAGCCCATGTCTATTTCTCCATGGAAATATGGGTAATGAATTCTGATTTCGAAGAATTTTTAAGAAGTTTACGTTGAGAGATAGTTTTTTAACACTATTGTGTTGTAAACGTCTATGGCTACCATTCAATCTGTAAAAATGGTTTATATTAGCAACTATATTCCTAGAGCGTGTTTTGTTACCTGAAACTTCAGCAAATATTTGCAGTCTCTCAAACGAATAGGAACGTAGAACCAACGCGAAATAATCTGTTAAAAGAATATTTGTTAACGATACAGATTTCAAATTTTTTATTACTTTGAAGCAGATAGACTTTGGAATGACTAAAGCCTTTGACGCATATTCAGATCCCCAAAATTATTATGGCGTTTACTACTAAGGATGTATAATTTTCATTGTAGTTTTTAATGGGCTGCTGAGATGTAATTGATTTGAACTATGCATGTATATGAAACTAAAAATCGCTAATAGCAATTCCAACTAGACAGAGATCAAAATATATGGCATTTACCATATTTCACATGTGTTTATAAAAAGAAAAGTTGTACTTTACAATTACAAATATCAAAGTTCAAATTCAAGCAGCTATTGAGTAATGATATCATGAAACAAAATCACATATATTCAGCAAAAAATATTGTCGAAGATTCCAAGATACATATTATTAGGGTTTTGGGTCTAGAGAAATTAGTTTTTGAGGCTGGAGCTTCTTGGCTGGCATCACATGTGTTTATAAAAAGAAAAGTTATACTTTACAATTACAATATCAAAGTTCAAATTCAAGAAGCTATTGATTAATGATATCATGAAACAAAATCACATATATTCAGCAAAAAATATTGTCGAAGATTCCAAGATACATATTATTAGGGTTTGGGTCTAGAGAAATTAGTTTTTGAGGCTGGAGTTTCTTGGCTGGCATCAGAGGGCCGTACCTGACATAAAATATTTATTTTATATAATATTCACCCCTCCCCCATTTCTCATAATTTATCAGGACTTACATTCACCTTGAATAAAACTCATTATTCATTGTAAAACCCTATTGAATTCAGTTTGCAAGTCAAAACAAACGTGGAACTTACGTGATTTGAAAATTGAAGCCGTGGCGGTAAAGGTTCAGGCTGTAGCCGACTATTAGCCGCGGCCAAAGCCGCAAAAGACTACTAGAAAGACTCTGTATGCGATTAGACTACTCCTGAGGAAAAAAATTTTGATTTCAATTCCTAATAAAAACAATTCTTCAAATATATAAATTAGTTTTAGAACAAATTCAGACTGTTACTAAACATTATCAGTAGAAACCTACATTCAATCATGAGAAATACATATGCTAGATAAATATCAAACAATTTTATATATAATACGATTTTATGAAATGAATGAAATGGTTGCACTAAAATCCAATTCCAAAAAACAGGTTAAGAAAATCACACTTTTCATAATATCATTCGTTCTTCATAGCTTCTTCCATAAAATATTCTTTTTGGAATCATTTATAATTAAAATTAACAAATTATCTTCAACAATCCATAATTCATTAAACATAATTCTAGACCGTATTGAAATACAGTGATATTAAATTTTAATTCTTGATCATCATCATGCACCTGGGAAGCAATAGATTAGTGCAAATGCATTCTAGATATAAAATGAGGAAAGAATTAATACTATAAAGAACACTTGTCAACATCTTCACGTCAGATATTTTGAAATTTAGTAAAAATCATGGATAGTCATGGGTTAGCCTTCTAATTAAGCCCTCATTTGCATATAGAGGCACCGCGTGGCAAGTGGTTTGTGTCAGACCATTGGTCTTGAGCAGTGGTAGCTTGGGTAAAATTATCATTTTAATTAATTGATTAGTAGTTCAGTATATTATAATCAGGATGGACGCAAAAATTTCAAATTTTACACTAGATTTATTAGAATTGAACTTTTTTTAATCAGATTAATACAGCATTATACACGATTTAGGAAAACAAGTTATAATATATTACAATGATTAAGGTGAAAAATCAAATATGTGACCCATCATCACGAAATGAGTAGGAAGTCGCATTGTCTACTTTCGAGGAACATCCTTTCAAAGCTGAAAATGGTGAACATTACTAAAAAAATTATTTCGTAAATTTACTCATTTATATCAATACTTTGGTCAGATAAATCCAGATTTTGAATTTAAATTCCGGGAAGGATATTTATTTAACATTTTCTGGCCCTAATTGGCAAAAAGCAAAAAAATTTATCGTAAATCAACAATTTTCAACTAAAATATTTACGCATTTGCTGATAACGGAACACCACATATCGCGTATCAGGGGAATCCCTGTATATTGACATTAGAATAATAAGACTATGGCGGTAAAGTAATTAGAAGCTACTGGTTGCTAAGGACTTTTTATGTTTGAAGGTTCATCAACTTTGATTGCAATTTACTCGAAAACTTGTGAAAATAAATTCTCAAATTTCAAGATACTTGTTTCTTCATAGTTTTATCGGGTTTTATCCGATTTTTGTGATCTATGGCTCATATGAAAGCTGAAAATGTCCTCTATCCAGAAATAATGATAATGCAATATGACAATTTGGTGCATTGTGACTCATTTTGTGGTGATTGGTCACATATTTGTAAATAGCTACTGGCAAAAAAATTGTGTATTTAGAGAGAAGTTTGCTAAGCAGAGAAAAATTTTTCTTTTTGCAGTGCAAGAAAGTTGTAACTCTTTACACATAAAATGAAGTATGTTTTGACACTCAGACTCACAATAGTGTCAATGTTGTTTTTGTTTAGCCTATTTTGAATATATCTATGAACGTTGATTAGCTTGCTTAAAATTCAAATATTTAATATCTTTTCCCACTAACAAGATGGTATAATCAGTGACCTTCAAACCAGCTAAATTCTTACTTTATTTTAGCCTATGAAATTCAAAACTAAGGTGATGCATGATGTCTAAATGCATTATTTGTGTATTTCAAACGGCTATAGATGTGCAAGAAAGTCTTCACGATATTAACTTTTGGACATAAGGAAATTGATTCGGGATGAGGGATGGGAATGTGTCAGGCTTGTGCACAAATATTGGAAAAATGGGTAACTGCACGCAAATCAACTGAAATTCATTTTAAAATTCTAGATTAATATCATATACCTTTCTTGGAAATCAATATAAAAAATGGGTATTAAACCCCAAATATGATTTTTACATCACATTAACATAATTGTTTGCATATCTTAATGTGCTGGATCATATTTTGATATTTAATCCTCTTGTCGTAAATATGCTAATTGTATATAGCCAAGACAACTATTATCAATACAATGGTGCAAAAAAATTCTGCATACTTCATAGTAGAATCAGAATATCACCTAGAGAAATACAATGGATGAAAATAGATATAATGTAATTATTTTACACCTTAACCCTCAGATGACAATTGGGGTCCATTGGACCCCAGAAACAATTCTTAAACTTATTGCCAATTAATTAATATAATCAATTTAGACAAGCTCATAGAAAAATTATAATTTTTATATATAGTCTTAAATTGTGCAATAAGAACGAAAATTGGAAAAAAAATTGCTGTATAAATAGCCAGATGAATTTTCTTAATAGTCTTTTAAGGGTTGACTCACATTTAAAATTAATAAGTGGGGGTACAAACTAACACCAACGATATTAGAAATTGCCAAGGAAATTTCCCAAATCTAAATGAATGCTTATAAAAATATCACATTCTTAGAAGTATGTCAATGATTTACAATGCATTTGGATTTCATGAAGTTTAAATTTGAATAAATAATTCAAAGCAGTTGCTCAATTATTTACACTTGATAATAAAATAAGTTTTAGTATATATTTGGTTTAGAATTTGGAATAAGTAAAACCTTTTCTTAAAGCAAATTAAATACGAATTTTATTAACTTAAAAAACCAAGCCGCATGTCAATGTTTTCAGTACGAAAACTTGTAATATTTCTGTCTGAGGTCCAAGATATACCACGTTGAAAAAAACTAAGAAATTTCATAAAAAGAAAGGTATATTAATAATGCAGTTACAATTATATACCCTCCCAAAAACGAGCTATTTATAGATTTTCTCCTAAAAATAATATTGACAAATGTGCCTATTCGGGTTAAGGTGCATTTATTTCTTTGTAATGCAATAAGCATGATTTGGAATTTAAGAACTTTTAAGTTATGCTCAAGGTAGAAATAAATTAGAAGATAATACAAATTCTTCTTATAACTAGAACTTGAAATGTATGCACAAATGGTTCTTTCGTAAGCATTGTCAAAAAAATACAGGACACTCCTCGTAAGCCATTTTATGGCGTATTAGATAATGGTTGGAATAAGCGGAAAGCTAATGTGGGCCAAGCTGAAGGACCTCCGAAGAAACTGCATAATTTCCATAGCAGTGTAGTTGCTCTTGCTATTCACCTGGAAGTATCCCTTGAAATACTTCTGTGTCATACTTGTCATTAATGTGAAAAACATGCTCCACTAGAAACATGTGCTGTTAAATCGTCAACGCCATTTTTTCAGTCAAGATAAATAATTATATTAAAATTGCACTTTTGCTTTAATCAATTTTTTAACAAAATACTTTACACACAGTGCACAGTTACTCTTGGACATCCTGTATTTAAAAATTTTTAACAGACTGGTTACTTTTGATAGGGAACATTTTTGAAGGGTTGTACTTATCCCTTGCTTTTTGATATTAAACATTATTCTATGGACCAGTTAAAAATTATAAACGAGATTCGGAACTGACTACTTATAGATCTGATTGCATGGATTCAAATTGTGTTCACTATTACATGTATATATATATATATATATATATATATATTATTTATTTTTCATAGTCATACCAATACCGAACCGATAATGTGGTATTTTAAGTTATACGGAAGGGAACCGAATCGACTCCAAAATTTTCATACAGCCGGACCCTAATCAGAGGTAAATACACAAGTGGTGTAGATAATACCTAAAAATCTATGGGCCTTTGTCATAAAGCTCATGTAAAAACTTTTCTATCAATTATTTCGATAGTTTAAATCATGAAACAGTTTGTTTAAAAACGCTCTGCACTGTTGGTAAACTTCACTCGATAGTAAAAGCCAATGAAAGAATTCTTGCCATCATGCACTAACTTTGCATTTCAAAATATCCAATCAGATCATTCTAACCTTTAAAGACATGAATCGAAAGAAGAGGTAACGAGCATAAAATCCAGTTAGAACACACGGAATATAAAGAACATTTATTAACGAAATGGAATATTGTTGCTGCATGTCAGGAACATATTACGTAATGATTTCTTCAATGAACCAAATTACACACGTGCGTAATACTTAAGTTGCATGAAAATCACTTACCATTGCAATTAACAGAACATTAAAAGAGTAAATATTTAACTTAGGCTATTGATAAGGTGCCAAATTTGAAATCACCGTTAATGAAATCTGGCTACAGCCGCAGAAATGTTTAAATAATTCGCATGCGTGAAATCATCGCATGTGACAATAACTGCCATTTCGATTTGATGTTAAATACGAATTTATTCAAGGAATGCATGCCTAGGTATCACTAACGGCTCTAGGGCTTAATTGATAGAAAAATTTATAGTCGGATACGCTGCAATGTTTAAAAGAAATCCACATAAGTCTATAAAACAAATTCGTGAACAATTTGAGAAAAAATTAATTCGACAGCACATAAAAATTTTCAAGAACGTGTCCGATTAAAAAAACTACTAAAAGTTAGGAATGCTCATAAAACCAGACCCGTGGTTTATTTGCTAGGGGGGAGGAATAATTAGGTCCAAAAAACTAGTTCAGTTGACCAATTTTTGCTCTTTGCATATGCAGATGCATGCATATCTTTATTAGGGTTGCGATTTGAAGTAAAAAACTAAGCTTACCTAATTTTTCTTAACTTGCATACATTAACGCATCTACCAAATTTGGTGAAAAAAAATGTAAAACTACCCGCGCTGCCTCAATTGTCAATTGTATATCTAAATCTGTCGCAAAGTGTGACTACAAAGGTCACAGAAAATCAGTGTTTACTCTATACAACTCGAGCTCCATGCTTATCTCCACATATTACACAAAGTCAAGCAAGCCAAGCAGAGTATTATGGCTCTTTTCTCATTTCTCAGAAATGCCAACGCAGTAACACCTGTGGCAGTCATGTGAAAGTTAGTAATGGGTGCAAAAAGATGGCTTATGCATCTTGAAGTTTGTAAATAAAAGGCTGTCAAATGACTGGATAGCAGAACATGTCAAAAAAGTGTTTGACAAGAGCACTTGACTGAAATACTGAGAGTAGTAGCCGATGTGAGCACTCCGAAGATGGCAAAAAACCAAAGTCCCTGCAGATGTTAATACCCCTCGAAATTTTTAATTATAAATTCTCAGCAATTAGTTCTGTGAACGTCGAATGGAGTTTCTCAAAACACAAACAGTTGGTTGCATAGCAACAGTAAAAGCATGAATATGGAACCACTAAAAAATTCTTTGCTTGTATACCACATTATTCTATTAAATTGAATTGTTTGATATTTTGCAAGCGTAGCTAATAATGGTGTTGCGCCAACCTAAAAGAGGTTTTAAATTTGCCTATCTATTGCGGCCCTAGTAATTACACTATGCTTTTAGTACATTGGCTAACTTTGATCATTTCTTCTATCTCTGTCCCAGGGGAAGGTAATCAAGGATTTTTATTGGGCGAGGTCAAATGGCCTTTACGAAATATAACTCATTCGTACATGCTTGAAATAAAATGGCTATGATATATGCATACGCAAGAAAACATCTAACTCTTGTTTATTACAAAAAGATGTAGTGGAAATGTTTAAATTAATTTAAATATTATAATGAAAATAACTTTGTGGGAAAAAAATTAGAAACTAAGTTATTACTGTGCTTTGATTTAATTTTTGCCGCACTTGATGGCATTTAATATTCCACAGATCAAAATTCACTCCTGCATCTATTGAATTTATTAGTAAATTGGTCATTTTCCTCGATTGGGAAGCATGGATCTCGGACCACTCTTCAAATTCGCGTCTGCTCTGTCCTCATAATTGGTTATATAATAGGACAGCAAATTGCCAATTATTGGAAAAAATTTATGTTTTATTCTAGATGAAATTAAAAGCATGAGTAAAAATGATAAAAGTAATACAAGCATAAGTAAAACTATATGAAATGTTTTTTAATATTAATGAATATTTCTCAACGAAATAAACACTAATTCCTGATTTCAACTACACTATAAATATTGTCTTCTGAACAAAACAATGCACATTTTAACAGACAACTAGAAACAGGACGAAGGTCCAGCATTAGTCAATGTGTTACAGACCCCTGAGGGCATGTTAGAAAACGTCCCTTGAATATATTATATTTCGACTCCAAACATAATTTATTTTACAATTACCAATTGTAATACACGCATATTATAACAAATTCATAGAATTGAATGAGATTGATCACTGAATGTAAATGTATACTTTAGGGTTTTACATTATCAGTGAAAGACTTTGTTAGTTTAGGTTACGAAACCATATGCATAAGCGTCGATCCTGGGGGTGCAGCCGGAGGGACGATAACTATTGACAAGATGCGACTATGATCGGTGGAAATATGAATTCCAACCAGCAAGAGACAATGGTCACTGATTTTGACGAGCATGTTGTTGAAAGTATGTTTTGTCATCGAGATTTTCACAACCTAATTTGGAAACAATTTAAAAAGTCAATTTTGAAAAATCAAATTTAATAAACTATTTGAAATATCTGTCAAATAGACTGCATTGCTTGTCTACCAGTCATACAAAACAGAATTGCCTTTTTGGTAGGATGTAGCCCACAAATTTTATACAGAGATCTGATGGCAATCCCTTGAGAATTTCTAGTTGACAAGTAAAATAATTATAAAGTGCTATATTTATTTTATGATACATTAATCACTATTCAAAAATTCAAAGTGCTTTCTAGAAATTGTTTCCAAAATAACCATAACAGTTACTTCAAAGGGAATTATTTTATTATTTAATTAATATTTACCAACTGTTTAGAAATAAAATTCAAAGCTTTACCATTATAAAATGCACTCAGAATAAACTTCCATCAAATATATGCAACTATTCGCAGGGGCTTACTCAGTCATGGTCAAGTGAGTAGCCAAAAGCGGACCGAAGCCCAGCAAAATTTTCGAAAATATGGAAAAATTGACACTAAAAAAATATTTTTTTAATGAAAAATTTTTGCTTTAGCCAATCAAAATAAATTTTGAAAATCTGACGGGGAAATTCCAACATGCTCCCCCATTGCGTACACCACTAACATTTGAAAAACAAATGTCAAACTTATAAAAAACCATTTAAATTCTAAACGCAATAAAAAATAAATATTCAATTCACGGCATTTATCTAACTAGAAAACCAGATAAAAATTAAGAAAAGTAATATTTTGTAAAATTTCCTACTGAAGAGCCACTGTAATTTTTATAAGAGAGTTTCAAGATCTAGATTAAAATCTTTTTATACAATCTATATTTTACAAAGCTCGGAGCAAAAGAATACTAATTTTAAGTTCAGTAACACCTTTTGGTATTCTATCTGAGTAGATACAATTAAATAAAAGTCAGAATTTATTTCTAGTGTTAGTATGAAGCGTCATTCCGTATTTTGAATGACATTGTTAGTGTCAATCAAAAATTAAAACTTGCATATGGAAAACAAAAGATGCGAACTTTTTAAGATTCGATTTTTTCAAAATAGATTGCGACTTTTGGGAAACTTTGTGTGCACTACCAAAAGAGTAAGATTGTGCCCTTAAAAATAAATCAAATTAAATCTGCATGCTGCTACTGTGTGGTGCGGCAATAAAAACCGAATTGCAAAAGAACAATTGTCATGAGAACACTGTTTGTGCCAATCTACCTATAGAGAAGTTTCATCTAGCTGTGGTTTTAATCCATTTTTCTAACATCTGTTAACAGATTGGTTAAAAATATCATGTAAATGAACTTTAAAATCTATTTAACAGATCTGTTATATTATTTCTATAATTAATCAATTTCGTTTGCTAGTGAAGTGGGAAGAATTTTATCCCCAACACTGCTTAACTGGCAATTTATTCGAGGGTTCTTCTGCTCTGAAGCTTGCAGAATGAAATGATTATTGGAAATTGTTACCTCTTTCCACTGGATCCTATGTTGCCTCTAGTGTACACATTATTAATATCTACTAAAATAAAGCTTCATCTAAAGATCGCGTTTTAAATTTTTTTCTTTGTTGAGTATTAAAAATTTGCTGCTGAAGAATATAGTAGACAGGCGATATTGCCATCTACAAATTTGAAATCTTAAAATGCAAATGCCAATTAAATCTCATAAAAAAAGAAATTTTTCAATACTTTTTTAATCTAATAATATTTAGAGCACTTAATCCTGCGACGAGATGCGATGAATTTCCTAGAATTCTGCGCTACGGTATCACGAATTTTTTGTTTTAGTGTAGTGCGGTGAAACCAAAATTGGACACGTGAACACCCTACTAAATGGTCTAACTTTTCTATTGTTTTTCACAAAACAGATTCTGCAATATATTTTAGTACATTGAATATATCGGAGCGGGCATATATTATTATTTTCTTAAAGAAATCTGTAGATTCACTCAATCAGTGAGTTGATTGTTTGTATCTGCAATCCTTACTACAATTGATACTCAACAATTTAAGGCGAGAGTCTAAACTAACCCTTTGAAAATAGATTCAAACAAACGTAAGATAAACAAATATTTGACCTGGTTAAACCAATTTATTTATTTGACTTAGACATTAATAAAGAAGGTTGAGAAAACAAGAATTATAAATAACAGCATTCTTGAGTTTTCAAATCTAAGTAAATCCAAAAATGCATACAAAATATTGCGCAAACGTGAAAATTTTAATCCTTTAGGATTCAGAAGTAAATGAGAGAAATATAATATGGTAGCCTACATTAGCAAACAATAATCAGTCACATTCATTGAAATTGGCGAAAGGAGCATTAAAATGTGAGGGAAATCATTAATTAACGATTAAAAATAAATGACTTGATAAAAGAATTCCCAAAGTTCCCCAAAAGAGTGACTTGCCATTTAACTGGCTGTAATTTGAATCCGGCGCTCGTTGTTAATAACGGTGAGGTGGATTTGAGAGACTCTTGACAAATCACTTACATGCGTGGAAAATTTCATTAATTATTGAAAACTAATTCTCAAGAAACAATCTTTTGCAGGAATTATTACAAATGCTATGACGAAATGAAATGAAATTCGTAAACTATGTCATCCTAAACTGAACTCAGATGTGATATCATTTTTATTAGCTGCCATTGGCTATTTCACCCCAAATTTTGTAAATTTAACAATTACAAGCGAACACATACGCATTAAATTTAGCTTACAGTTTGATGAACTCCTAACCTAAAATGAACTAGAAAACGCAAAGTTAATTTCCACCTTAGAATTAAATTAAATATTCCTTCTGAAACTAGAAAACTATTGGACGTTTGTGTTGTAAAAAGTTCACTAAAATCAGTGATGGAAAAAAATTGGATTTTGGTGGCTAGCGTGTACTAATCCAATTTTTCAAGCACGTAAATAAATACCCTATAATGTTTGTCAATAATTGAAAATCGAAAGAAGTAACACATGTGATTTGTAAACATAGCCTTAATATTATGTGCTTAAATAGATCTATAGAATACCATATTTATTTAATTAAAAATATTTCTGATTAGTAGAGTTGATTAAATTGTAGCAACTTCTAAAATGGAATGAATTTCGTTTTTTCCAACTAGGATTGACTAGGGAGAATACCTATGATGTATGATCGGGTTGAATGGAGAATTGAATTCAGCAAGTCCTCTTTAATCAAAACGTTGTTGATATGTACTCTCTAAACGAAAGCGACGACAATGAACGCACATTCTATAAGCGCTATAAGCGAAAGCATAAAAGAGCACGTGGAAATAAGTGAAATTGTAAAAATCGTTTAAATTTCACGTAAAATTGAAAAAAGTTTTTAGCTACTTTCAAGTTAATGATGTGCAAGTATGTAAATACGTAACCATCGCTTTAAATTCGAAATTCATGTTATGATTTCAGAAGAATCTTACCTTCTCGTATACATGATAGATTTCTTGTTAATATATGATTTGCTTTGGTTTTATATATTGCGAAATATTCAGGAGGAGGTGAGCTTTATAGTTTCCCATTGAAGCGTTTGCACATTTGGCAGGCATAAAATATACTTAGCCAAAGTACCAATTGCGCAACATTGTATATTTACTTTGAATCTGAAAGTGAATGAAAAAATGAATTCTTTGAATCTGTTTCGAGTTCAAAAACAGAAATTAACGTATTCATCCATTTGCACGCTAAAAGCAAATTTTGTCCCCATTTATATCTCATAGAAAACTATACAAAATAAACTATGTAGAATTGATCATTAATAAAAACCATTTATGCAATTGAACTTAAATTTCTCAAAGCTATGAAGACATTTTATCTGTTTAAAATAAAATATTTTTTTCTCTATTGAGTTTGATAATTATATGAGTTTGCAAAGCTTCTTGATGATTTCTCTCAGCTAATAACTTTTAAAATTATTTGTGGCGGATAGCAACCCATGGAAAGTCCTGATTCTCTATCGATGTATTCGTTTTCACCACAAATAAAATTGTAATAAAAAATTAGGGGTTGGAACATAGGAACGCTTTGATAATGTTGCTCATTGTGTGTGATAGTAAATTTTTAATAAGAAAACACAAGTAATAGTTGTCACTCATCTGTGAGGCTACCGTATTCGAAGGAGACCTCAAAAACTATTTTTACATTTTGCAAAGTTAATTCTAATTCTAAATACAAAATTTCTCAAAATAATATACAACGTGGGCTCAATTCGTTAAACTTTAAATATTTCTCAACCTAAACATGCCAATAATGTTTTGTGATGTATTTTATAATAGTTTTAAATATTTTGCAAATTTTAAAAAATATTCACTTCAAAATTAATCAACCCTGCCTTGTTGGCAGATGTCAAGCGTCTACCGCATAAAATTTGGCTCCTGCAAGTAAAGAGCGTTTCTGAAAAATTTCTCTCACGATGTGCTGATGTAAGCTGGCAGAGAATTTTAGTAATTCAATATATAAAAGCTGATATTCTCTCCAAGTGGTAAAAGGGGTGGTTGTATCCAGAGATCACTGCATGTACTAAATTGAAAGGGCTTGTGAACAGAGGTGTACTCGACGGGGAGTTCAGGGATCCCAGTCCACCTTATTAAATCTATATTAGGGATCGGGATTTTGATTTTATTTGCTGAAAAATTAAACTTTGGTCAAAATATAACACAAAAATACAGTACTCAAGATTAGAGCACCTTCCCTTGTTAAATATTTAGGAGTGCAGCCCTGCTTGTGAGATATGACATATATTACACGTTTCTTACATTAAGGTTAACATAATGCAATTGCAACACAATTGAATTAGCATTGTTGATCGATTACATGCAAGTGGATATATGCATCTAGTTAACAAAGCATTATGCAAATCCAGTGTGGTGTTTGTGGGTTTTCCTAAAACACAACACGGTGTCAGTGGCGTAAAATATGGCGTACCGGAGCGGTTGTAGACAGTTGGCATTGATACATTTCCTGTCTTAAGAGTTAGCTGTGTTGATTGTTAACCTCATTTATTTCATTCTAATGCCTTGCGTTATCCTTACATGTCATCATTTTACATAGAAAATTTTCAAAAATACAGCTTCATTTGAACAAGAAAATCCCAATAATCTGAAAATCACCTAAGGCTTAATATTCTGATTTTCTAAGAATCGTAAATTTCAACTTTTCAGCTTTTCTTTGTAAATTCACGGATTAATCAACCTTTCGTACACTAATCCCACTCCCAAACAATTAACTAAGGAAGACAACGCTAGAGTTTGATTGTGATTTACTATTGGTTGGATAAACTTAACACTTGGCTAGTAATCCATGTAAACTCAACACTTCTAAATTCCCTGTACTGAAGCTAATTACATTGGATAGCAATGAACGAAACAGAAATTTGTAATATTTTTGCGAAAAAACCAAGGATTTAGCAAGCAATTAAAAAAATATGTATAACGATAACCTGATCTGACACTCAATCCAATGATTAATATTATAGCAAAGCAAATGTGCCAATTTACTGGATCTCTTGGTGTAGTAGACACGGGCCTTTCTACAAGTCAAAAATAAATATATTATTTTCCCAATTGAAATGGTAATCATTCTAATTACGACAAAATGCAAAACAAAGCAAAAGAAATGTATGAAAATCAACTGCAAGGATATTAAAACGTAAGAAGAAACTACTAATGAGTTGAATGACATTGAGTCTCATAGGAGAAGCATCACGAGAAAAGTGCAAGCAATTAAAAGTTCTGTTAACTTACTAAACATCAGTGCATATTTGAATTTCTATATAGCATTGATGAAATAAATGTTTACAAGTAAATTTGAGGATATTTGAAATGGAAAATTGAAAATGATAGTACACGGGAGTAAACACAGAATATTCTTGTCTAATGTAGTGGACTGGCTAAAGCTAGATAATTGACATTCTTGTATTTTTTAGGATAAATTCACAATGTATTTTCGTATCATAAGAATTACAACATAATCGGCAACAATAAGTATTGGAACGAAAAAAATATAATACAGCATATGAAAGTAGCATAATCACTATACGTTAATATTTCAAGATGGAAGACAAACGTGGACTAAAAGCTTTTGGATTTATCGAAAGTATGAGCTTATGTTCGATTTTTGCTGTAATAATAAAATGTGAATGAGTCTATCTATAAGATTAAATACTTTATAGTAATAGATAAGTCAGCTCGTGAAATGCTGAAGCAAGAGCAGAGTGGATGAAATGATCATGTTTACAAAACATTTTTCCATATACTTGTCTTTGAAGGAAATAATTCCAAACGCAACATACACATTGTTGGTACTTTTTAAGTATGCAAATTTATGTTGTCCCGCGACAGCGAAACCAAGTGATTTAATACAATGAGAATATAAATTTAATGGAAATATCAGTACAGTATTCCCTCGCTATTCAAGGGGGTTACGTTCTTTACTCCCCCGCGAATAGCGAAAGCCTGCGAATATTTGATGCAGTTTTTAGACGTCTATGTATGAGATTATATGCCTTACCAAATGGTTCTCAAACACTTTCTAAAGACACTCTTACTCATTAATATAGTAATAATGTAGTAATATTGCATATTCTGTAATTGATTTGGAATACTAAAGTTTCCCCTAATAATAGGGCATCAGTAGTTCTTACATTCAAAATTTGTGAACACGCCCATGTTTACAATTACACGTATATTTATGTACATCGAAATAAAAAAATTAATACACTAATTTTTTTCATAGCGCTTGATACAGAGTTGAAATTGATGTACAGTGTATGGCCAAACTTTGATCAAGGTATGGCTAAAACTGTGTCGAAATTTCATTAAGAAACACGTGAAAATTTCACAGAAACGCAAACAAGTCAACTCAAATGCAGAAAATGATATTTAGAGTTTATAAACAATGTTTTAACAAAAAGTTTCGTTTTTTAGTTTATACATTTTGCATTAGTTTTCATACTCTGTTAATATTAATTTAGGTTTTTCAATGTCAGTTTTTGGTAAAATTAAAAATTCGTGGATTAGCCTAAATCGGGCTTTGGTGATGCTTACATAAATAGGCCCTGAAGTGGGAAGAATTGGCATTATTTCAATTCTTCGGTTTTATAACAATGTTTGCCTCTGGTTCAATAAATCAGCTCGTTTCAAAATCTTCTAAGTAAACAAATAAATTAAAACAAAACTATCTTAATAAACTACTATTATATTGCTAAATAAAAAATTATATGAAAGAAGGATAAAGAAAGCATGATGACGAGGGATGTTACAGAAAACCTTACCGACTAAGTGTTCTTCAAATGTAAAAAATATTACCTTTGATCGCAACAAAATATGATATCTATCCTTCCCACCGCCCTTTTAATTAGGATCTACAAAGTATACAAAAGGCAGAAAAATCAATGTATTGTGCTTTTCGCCACATGAGTGGGATGATTCGATGAGTAGGTTCAACTGTCTTTTTAATTGGACTATTTTTTGAGTTAATTCAAATAATTTATCGGCAAACTACTTCCTCCAGGTTACTAATCGAGTGGGCAGTTAATGGAGTTATTTCCCGATTCCAACAAATTTGTATCTCTTCACTGCATTTGAATGTATTTGCCAAATTGTAGCAAAACACTGACATACTGACATAGAACTTCCGCTGACACAAAAACATGCACGCAAGTGGTCCGAATACAAAATTGACCGAGAAGCACTAGACATTATATATATATATATATATATATATATATTTGATTTGCAGAAGACCTGCTTATTGATGCACCCGCCCGTTGAAAATACTTTCTTACCCGTATCCACCAGTACTCGAAATTTTTTACTTGCATTCTCCATACCCGAGAATAAAATTTCCTTTGCTACTACTAAGAAATTTCTAACACAACGTTCATATTTTTTCAATAATTTTTTTATAATGTATGTTTTGAAAAAAATCTCATTTAAAATACAAAGTGGAAGGATGATTGAATCTACGAGCAAATGATGGGATTACTTGGATTCATTTTTAATAAAAACTAAACAAATATCTAACCTGAGTACCCGGTACAAACAATTGATATATTAGAATGCATTAACCCTAAAACGGTTGTCTACATGTATTTTGTCAACAACGTAACTTTGGTTCTGCACAGTCATTAAAATAGATTTACTGCTAATCCCATTTTCCATAACGATGAATACACTTACATTACGTGTTTATTTCACAAAAGCGTTTTTTACAAAAAATTTTTTTGATCTTTTCTCGCTTACCATAACCAAAAATGCTTGTTAACAAAATGTATACACGCAAAGGATGAAGTGAAACCGTTTAAGGGTTAATAGGAGTTACATGGAGATAACTTCTGTTTTCGATGTCTTTTTACTACTAGTCCTGATGAAATATGTAGTCACAGGTTAATAGAACTCAAATTAATTAATCAATTTTAGGCATTCTTTAGAAATAGGACTGTCGATATATACATTTCTAGTGCAGTTTAGAGGATTAATAAATATCAATTTTAAATATAAATATCACTTCATTGCTTGAATACGAATTTTCAACTCGAGAATTCGCATTATTCTGCAATACATTCCAATTTATGTCAATGAGATGCTAAGCATTCTTAGATGAGTACACGTTCAAAATTAAATGACATCTGAATCCTAATTACCTGAAAAACATTCCAATTTATGTTACAGAAACTCAAATGATGCTGATACCTATCTAGTGCAACACTTTTTAAATGAGTATTTGATAATTTGCTAACTTTAAAAAGAATTTCTTACTTATTAAGTTTGCCTTAGTTTTCTCGTGAATGCGAAACTAAACATTTGTTTTGATTTGATTTTTCCTCAATTATTTGTAATTAAGTAAGCCTGCAGTCCTTTCTAACTCAACACGTTTTAGTAGGAAGCAAATTTGCGAAAGATCTAGAAAAGTGATTCCTGAGAAATAAGAATGTAGTTATTTGAGATATTCCATCGAAACAATGTATCGATCCTCAAGAATATATACCATATTTCAATACCGATCAATTAACAACTAGATTGGAAATCTGTAGAAATTTAACAAAATTTTGAAACTACTTCATTGAAATCAAACGTCCATTCGATATTTGAAATAAGCCGAAGAATGAAGATGCACTCAATGAAAAAAATCTCATCATTTACATTCAATTCAATTGTGTTTAATTCAAAACACGACATTGCCTCTAAATTCTAGGCGACTGCCAAGGCTAAGGCTAAAAATTTAAGCTATTTCAGGATCCCCTTGTAATTGGCAGATAACGATTTGAAGCTGAAGAATAGAATTAGTTAGTTCAACACGATTATTCAAAAAAATTTTTAGCAGAATTTGAACTGCAGCAGATTTGGATCGAATCACAAAATTCAGGAAGGCTTTTTTGATCTGGAAGCAAAAGTGTTCAAAACTACATTGCAACTAATTGCGTTTAAATTAATCGATTGTTTGTAACAATCTATTGCAATTAATTGGTTCCAGCTAATTTATGAATTTAGTCTCGATTAATAGCTTGAAACTCGTATACTTCACATAGTATTTCAAATTCCATTTTGTGACGCAACGCCGACCACTGGTAATATATAGCAGGAGAACAGCTTAACGCAATACTCTTACGCCTAGTATATACGTCATTGAGTCAAGGTTTACTATATGCTCAATTTGAAAATGAGTCACTCTATTAAATAATTAATTGCAATTAATTGCAATTAATTGATTGCTCTTTGTTTGCAATTATTAATTTATTGGTTGTTTTAAAAATAATTGATCGTTTTCTAAAAATAAATTATTAAACACCCCTGTCCGGGGCAGTTATCTTCAAATTCCTTAAAAGACGGAAATTCTTTAACATACACAAAAATTGAATTTTAATTAATCATAATTATTGAAGAGTGAGGAGGTGAAAAACAAAGTTCATATATATATATATATATGAGATTCTTGAAAAAATGATTTACGGGAAAGTTTTTCTAGCTAGAAATAAAAAGAAAGGTAGTTTCAACGGTTCCATACAAAAGCCTAACTTACTGAGATATGGCCACAAAGAATAGTAAATTGGCATAACTCTAATATATCTGAAATTAACAAAATTCAGTTCTATTCTAGATGAAAAAATTTAGTACCTAACAACTGCGGTTGAAAAATTAACAATATTTCATAAGCTAATAGAATTAGCAATCTAATGTTTGCGTTTTGCCCTTCGGTTAGCCCTCTCTAAAAAACAGCTCCAAAAACAGGACAAATTGTTGTCCTTCTTAAGCCGAAGAAGGATAGAGCGCTAAAGAAGCAGGACTGTCCTTTCTAAAACAGGACGTCTGACTAATATAGAGCGGATTGAAACAGTTGTAAAAGCACTAGTTATATTCACCATATTGTTTGAAATAAAACTAAAAGCACATTCTTAAAAGACAACAGAAAAATAAGGTATGGACTTTCGAAGATAATGAAATTCTGGATACATTACATCAAAGAAATAAAAAAATGTGGGTGCTGGTGGGTCATTTAAGCAGTCTTAGAAAGTGCTATTTCCCTTTTTAATGTAATGCAATTATCCTAAAAAACCAGCATTATAGGGGCATCCCTGAAACACAAACTTCAACATTCAAAAACAATGAATATCTAAGAAGAATAAAGCAGAAAGCTAAGTAGCCTTCTTGAGAAGTAGCGCCGTTCAATTAAAAAATAATTCAAAACTAAAAATGTGGCTAATTAAATGAGAAATATAAAAGAATTGCAAAAGCCCCGGGGAATGACTACACTCGCATCTAACCTAGCAACACGACTTTTAGAACTATTTTACTATCTGAACATTCACCAGCAATTCACCAAAAATTGAATTTAATTTTACATACGAGAATTATTTAGCTCCGGGAATTCACCTAACTGGAAAAATAGATCCATAATTAACATCATGCAGAATGCCGTTAGCAAAAAATCTCAACTCAAAATCCAAATAGAAAAGTATGTTCACAGTTTGTTGGCAGTGTTCATCGAGATTATTGGTGTTTTGAACTTTGATATAAACCTTGACAATTCGAATATTGGTAGAAGTTGACCACTTCTACAAGTATGAAAAACACTATTCTGACTGCAAACCAACGTAAATTCAATAGGTTTACAGAAGTGAATGCAAAAAAATTTTTCACCAATTTGTGATTTCATAAATTTAGTTTTTAATGAAGCTAAGGCTACCTTAAACCAGGTAATGCAGTCACGATTTACTTTTAGAACTTGGACTTCTCAAATGTAAACCGCTTGCACATTAAATAGGTTATTCTTTTTAATAAAAACAAACATAGAGAAAAAACAGCACAAACTAATAACAAAGACTGACTTAAATCACGTTTGCATAATTTAAAGAAGCGCGTTGGAAAGCACAAATTAATTCTGAAAGGTTGTTGTTGTGACGGTTTATGCATCTTAGAATAAACACGATTAGTTATGAATCGATGACCATTGGTTTTGCATTATAAATGTCTATGATAAAATAAATGATAATAAAGGAAGTTGATGATAAAAGGAAGTTGAAAAGATATTTCAATATTAAGTATTCAAATATCTATCACTGTACTGCTTAAAGTGAACAAATTGCTGTCAGAAAAATTAAATAAAGTCCAACATCATGAAATAATAGTCATTCCGTGATTGTGAAGTCAATTTTCATAGCCTTAGTGATACAGGTCAACTCACAAGGATTTTCCAGACCATAATAAGCAAATAGAAAAAAAATAAGAAAAAATTTTAATCCCAGGTTGGTACTTAGAATTTTTTCTCACAGTTGTGAATAGTACAAAAAATTTGATTAGCGAAATGCAACAGCTTTGCCTGAAAGATTAAATACTTCGTTTCTATCCCAGGATTGCAATCGATGGTGATGAGTCACATCTTTGAAATAGAGATCAGCGACATCAAACAAGCAACGTCCAATCCCACACAAAATCCATGATTTAAAAAATATATAAGCACGACAATATTTTTTGAATTAACAGAAGCAGTTAAGAGTCCACAAAATGAGATTTTCAAGTCACGTGACAACGTTAAATTTTCTCGAATAAGTGCGATAATATGAGACAGGGACGTAAAAATAATTGAAACGTCTCCTTCCTAAGAAATTAATGAACAGATTGTTAACAGTTTCGTTTAATTGAAATGTCTCACTTGAAATTGAATTTTAGTGTTTTAATGAAAGAAAGCGAAAAACACTTGCAAGTTAGAGCACTGTATTTCCAAACAAAATCTAAAAACTCAATTGATTGCGGTTGGATTACACCAGAATACTCTTTAGGAGAAGTAAACAGAAATTTTTCAACATGATATTTTTAAAGTCATATCGATTGTCGACATCTGCAACACATCAAGGGATTGGATTTCACTCTTGACGTACAAAATTCAGCAGATATTTCAGGATTGACGCCATCTAATAAACTTATGAACTTTGTAAAATAGAAAGCAGTTCAATGCAATTTAAAAAAAAATTGTTTCATTCATTATGGTGTAGCGCAATGTTAAATTTAAATAATATAAGCGTCTAAAATTCAAAAATAGCCGATTAAACCCAGGATTATAAGATTAAATGAAATCTTCCAGAAGAACTTCAAAAATACATTTAGATATTTTTTTCAAAAAATAAATAAATTAGATCAGTTTGAGCAACGATGGAAGAAATATTTGCAAACTACCTCACCCAATAACACTATGTGCCCGAGCAAGCCTAATATCGGTCTAAATCCACAGATGGGAATGGCCTGAGGTAGACTCGGGTTGGCCTTGGGCTTAAATTTTCGTCTCATGTCAATTTCTGCCAGTCTGCCTACACTTTGCTTCCTATTTACTTTTTTAGCTTTATTATTTTAATTTGTTCCATATTGATTCTACCTAAATTCAATAACAGTACAAAGCCAAAATTCAAAAGTATCAGGTAAATTACGCTCTTTGCTCTAAAACTAAACCATATTGACAATAATTCAAATTTATTGGCTATTTATAAAATAATTTACTCGAAATGTAAGTTACCCCAAGTAAATTTGTATTTTATTTGAATTTGCAATTTAGAATTTAATGCAGTTTTTTTCTCAACTAGAAAACATTTTGTCATGTGGATACGTACTCACCCTATGAGTTTACAGGGCCTCCTTTCATTTCTGGATCAATTGTCGAAAATACGCTTGGACAATAAGAATAGGAGTATATTCAACCAAACGGATTTGTGTATCCACACTTTTCCATTATGTTGTTCAAATGATTAGTCGAACAAAATGATTTTAATCGATTAATTCAACTACGTCCTATATTCATGCATGACGGCTAATTTGTGGTTTAGAAAGTATGACGCAAAATAACATACAAACATGTAAATAAGCTTAAAAACACCTGTAAGCCATTTCCGCAAAAATAATGTTTCAAAGAAAAATTAGCATTTCGAAATGAAATTACGTACACATTTTGAACAGCTACGATTGATTGCTCACATACGCTAAAACGAAACGAAAGGGTTGTTCTGTGCGAATCTAAATCATAAGCAGTCTTCAATTTTCTTTGACTAAGCCTTTAGATAACATTCCAAATAATGAGATTGGTCGCAACATCCATAGGCATTTCTTAGCACAAGTTAAAATTCATTGAAGTTTTTGCTTCAAACTTTGTGGGAATAGATAAAGATCTCGTATAAATAATAGCTATAAGCTGTTATGTAAATAATAAATAGATACAAAATGATTTATTTACTAGCATTATCAGTAAGACTAGATATAAGTAAAATTATACATTGAAATTGGTCGGCCTATTTTAGTATTGATGAACCCAAAGCATATGCAAAGTTCAAAATATAATAACTTCACCTCACAGAATAGATTGAATTCACCTTTGGTAATAAAGTATTTTAAAGCCAAATTGCGATTTCTAGAGACATGTTTCAGTAGATCCTATTATGCAGAAATTTGATCAGAGATGACCAGATTATAGTTTATGAATATAATCTATAATAGCAATCCTATCTAAAAGCAACTATTAATGTATTTTTATAAAAGAACATATGCTAACAAAAAAATTTAAATGGCCGCTGTTATCAAAAATAGCTGCTTCATACTTGGTGTTTTACCATCGCTGGAAATGGCTGAACGTATTTTTTGACACATGATACCTTCCTACATCTAAAAGAAACAGAATCTTTCCCTAACATTGAAAACAGATTTATTCCCAATGTCCGAAAAATTCATTTTTTCGTTTTGTTTTATTATATTATAATACTATTACCCAATTGACATGCAACTTTCAAATCGACGTCGATTTGTATAATTATGAGTAGATTTGAAGTCGATGTTATCTTTCAAAAAGTGACGCATAAATCGACGTCGATACGTAATTTATTCAAATTTTATTAATTTAAAACTTTTTCAAAATAATTTATTCATGAATAGTTGGACACCTTGAAATTGACTGTTAAACAAAAAAGTTACATTTGAGCAAAAGATATTTTTCATGATTTAAGAAAGTACTAATTCAAAATTGTGCTTAATTTTAGATTTTTAAATTTTTGTTAAATTTGGCAGATTTTTATGCTCATTGTTATCATTTAACTGAATGTCTTGTATATAAATATTTAACAAATGATTGTTTAAAATATGTTTGACAGTCACTGAAAGATAATGGTCTGCCCTTTATTGGGCTTGTTTTTGTTTAATCAGCAATGCTTGAACTGCTTAACAATATAAAATGTTATTTGCATATAAAATTAATGCTAAAAAGTCATGTGACAACATAAAGTTGATTTATGCATTACATATTGACGTCGAATTATAAATTACATATCCACGTCGATTTATGCGTCACTTTTTGAAAGATAAATCGAAGTTATACCTCGACGTTGAATCGACGTCAGATTGTCAATTGGGTATACTATTATAATTAAGTTGATAATAGTAAAATCTATAATCAATGCTATAATCAACTACTATAGGAGCGTCTAAGACCTTAATACTCATTGTCAGAACGCTCTGTATTTCAAAAGGTAGAAAGTCTAATAGACACTAAATTCTGATTTTCTTGATAGTATGAAATTTACCATTAAAAGGAAAATTTAAAAATAAATACGAAATATATTCTCCACAAAACTAGAAAAAATGAACTAACTTCTGTGATGCCAACCATCTGATTAGAAAAGGATCTTGAGTTGCATTAATACAATTATTAATTGAAATAATAGAATTAACAAATAAATGATGAACATTGTAAAAATGGTAGCAACTGCAATTCAATTCATACTTTGTAGTTGAAACCTACATCTATGATTTCTGTATGTAATGCAACTCAATTGCTGCTTGATACGAAAGCATCATATTTCCGTCACACTACATGAAAGCGAATTTTAATGTTAAAGGTTTCTTAAGTACGCGTAAAAATTAAAACAAAACTGAATCAATGAAGTAATTGAATAAATTTTCTCACAGTGTTGCATTAACAAGTTGTTGTAAATATTAGAAATGATGTGTATACTGTTGATGCATTAAAAAATTGCACTAAGAACTAATATACTGGTATTTGTAGATATTTTTTTAAATTACTTTGCGACTATTCTTATAAAATGCTAATATGAAATTAATCATTCGCCTTAATTGGTTGTGTAAAAAACATTACCAAGTATGGTGTGAATCAGTGAATTCACCGCTTAATATTTTCGCTTTGTCAAGTGTCACTTATCAACGCTTGTGCTTTTGCGCTTTCACTTATAGCGCTTATGAATTCTGCGTTTATAATCTTCACTTCCTGATTAATTTCTCGCTTATTGATATAAACATTTCTTAAAACTAGCAATATACAAAGCACAAATTACTATGGGTGGGCATGATTTGCGGCCACGGATAACAAGTAGCACTTTCAAATTAGGTCCCTACGAGTACTTGAAATTCGAGTCGAGTTCCAGTACGTGAACTCGATTCGAGGTCGGAAAACTCAACTCAACATTTCGAGCACAAGAAACCAATTCAATATTAATTTAATTGTATCTTTTTCTTCAATTTTTGCATTTAGTGTCGAAGAATCCATCGACCTTTCGCTATGTATTTCTTTCGTATATTTATAGAGGGTTGCTCGACATGTAGCAGTTATATATAGATAAGCCTTATGAGAAAAATATGTCAAAATAAAATTATAACTCGACTCGAACTTGATTCGAACCTAAGAATGTCAATTTGCAGGGGCTTAATTTAAATATCTTAATACTATTTACTTTGAGTAATTTCGGGTAGTATTGTTCCATATGAATGTTAACAAGAATTAAGTTGTATAAATTGTTACAGCTGTGGTAATGCATTTAAAATTTTTCTTGTTGAATACAGTCTGCTTATTCATTTAACAGTCCTGTATATTAATGTATATTAATGTCGTTGATTCTAAGCTAGATTGCTTAATAAATCTAGGCCTACCTATAACTGAACAAATTATTCTATAGTCCCACCTACGGTTATTTAAATTTTATTTTTTCGCTTCCTAGTATAGTTGCATAAATTTGGTACTTTCGAATTCTGTAAATTAATAGGAAAAAAAAACATTACAACAAAATAATTTTTAAATTCTGAGAAATATTAACAGGAAAACGGATTAGCTAAATTAATATTATGACAAAGCCAGGAAACAGAGCAAGACGATAGAAACTTTTATCATTGTATATAAACTGTTTTAAGAGCAACAAATTATAATTTATTTTAATGCGTTAAATTTTAACTTTCCTTAACTATTCACAATCCTAGCGAAGATTAGGCCCAAGAAAAAAATCAAGATCCACTTCAACCCACAATACAACGCATTTCACTCATTCCCATAAAAATATTACCTTTATCTATGCTCTAGCATAAACAGAGTTTATACGCAAACAAAGTTGCAGGTTAATGAATGCTTATTATTTTATATTAATACGAGCTTGTGGTGAAATCTCCCCAAGCTTGTCATGAGACAAATTTTAAATTAAACGTACCACAGGCTTTAAATTCCAAATTTCACTCAAAATCATATGGAATATTGAATTTCCGCAATTGATATCTTATATAAATCATGAAACTATTAGTCTTCGCTCAAAACATGCAACTAAATGCAGCGTTTAAGTTCAGTTAGGTAGAATCTAGCAAGGTAATGTTTATTTTTCCACCAGCTCTGAAACGGATAAGGAGCTTTGAAATGGCGCTTATTCTAGACGGATGTTGGATCGAGTCCCTGTAGTATTTCATGGGATAAATTCACGAAGCATAAAATTCGTTTAAGGTGGAAAACAATTATATTCCCTCATATGACACTGTACTAGCACATAATGAAATGAATGCATTCCGTTGCTTCAAAAGGCTTGTACATCCACCCTTATTTGCAAAATTTCCAACTGTGACATATTTTATTAACAATTCCCAAATATTTGAAAAAACAATTTCATTTACAGCCAAAATTCCTTCTGAAGTCTTATAATAGGTTTGACAATAATGCACACATTTCAGTTTCATTAGTCACACTAGGTCTATGTTGTAATCTTATGTATTAATATTTATAATATTATATAATTATGTATACTTCCATTAAACGATTGAATCATCTGTAAGAACAATTTGTGAAGACGTATTTTATGTCATACAGAAATAAAAAATTCATAGGCCTAATGTATATGATGCAATGTATAAATGAGGCTAAAATGATTAATTTATTACCTTACCACAGCTGTAGAATCTTTTATTGCTAGTCATTGGACAAAAAATAAAATGTGATATTTTACATAATATATTGAGAGCAGGTGTCAAAAAGTTGCCAAAATTGGCATTGCGAAATTATGGACAAGTCCAAATGTTTAACACTTTACATGTATAGCTATAAATTTTGCTAAATAGATAAAATACCTTTAATCGAAAATATCCGTTGATAAATTGATATCCAAAAACTTTTTGCATAATGTCAGTTTATCTGTATCACCTCCGAGGAAAATAGTTGCGAGTAATAAATCCAATCGAATTTGACCGAATAACAAAGGCGCATTGAGTAGTCGAAAATCTTTACAAGGAATTGGCGCATTTCCCACTATCCAATGGGAACAGGAGTTGACAACACATATTCAATCGGAAGGCAGAAAGCTTACTTCCTTAAGTCAGGCTATTAAAAGTGATTGTAAATTGATTGGATCAGATAAGCAACTATTCCCAGCACTGTTTGTAAACACGTGCAAACATCACTTGGCAGATTTGGCAAACAATTCAAACAGTTATAAATAACCAAAGTAAATAAATATTTATTTAGTAAAATGGAAAAGTGTCTGCAGAACATAATTATAGCGGTTGCTACATTTAGGTGAGATTCATGATGTCATCATGGAAGTCACATTCACAGCTTAATCCTAATCCTATGCTTATGCAAGTCGTTAACCTATTGAAAAAATTTAGTTCTCAGAAGCAATTGACTCAAATCGCATGAGTTTGTATGATGTACAATATATACAATCCAGAAATAATTAACACCTTTTCAATTAGAAGCAATAAGCTCATACATATATTAACTGGTAGATTTAGCAGAATTTTCCTGTTCAGGAGAATGTTCAGGGCATTGTGAATCAGCAACTGAATTGGAGTTGAAAATGGACATTAGCGAGCATTAGATGAGAGAAATGAACAGCACCCATGAGTATGATGATCTCTTTGTTACTCCTCTATCACGAACAGTGAATTTCATAATCAAGGGGGAGGATGCCATGGTTCAGTTCAGTCTATTGCGTCCAAAGTATGAACACTGTTGCGAAATCCGCATCTTCATTTTCAATTTCAACAATTCATCAAACTAAAACAAGATAAATTTCATTGTTTAACAATTGCAGAATGATTTAAATTGAGAATGAAGTTATGAAAAATAAATAAATTTTTAAAAATCACTAAAAAAATTCAAAAAAACTATGGTTCTTGAAGGTCTATGTGAAAAAAAGCAACATTCCCATCATTTTACAGAATCAAAATGTTGCCGAGTAGTGGGCAAATATAGCACGACAAGTTGATTATTTGCTTCAACAATATTTCTCATGAAAACTTAATATTTTGAACGAAGTGTTCATTCCAATTTTAAATTTATTTCGAATTGGGTACAGGAATTATTTCTTTTTGAAAAAATAATTTCAGGGCATTTTGTTAAAATGACACCACTATCAAGTAAATTCTCATTTTTTGTCACGGATGGCATTTTATTGAGCGATTTAATAATGCACTTCGTCTCTTTTTCTACATATGCTACGCCTGTAAGATAACAACCATCCGAAGAAATATATTTCCTGTAGAACTAACAAACTTACTGAAACGTAAAGCTCATATATACTGAAGAAAATTGGACCTTTAAGAAAGCAGAATGAGAGATCCTTTATTGACAATCTAGATGTTTCTGTTCCTGTTTATTGGAACATAAGAAGAAATTCCGGTTTACAAGCCCTTTTGTGAAAAAGCGATATTTTGTTGGTATTTTCAACATGGTTCGCGCATTATACTACCGTCTAGACAGAAGTAGCATAATTCCCACACTGTTACATAGAATAGCGTTTTCATTATCAGATTTATTACTTGGGTCGTTGAGGATTAAAAGCAAAGACATAGATAGGTTTATTGCTAAGAGGTGCTAGCAATAAGAAAAGGGTGTAAGCATTTAAATTGGTAGATTAACAGATGTAAGGCACACTAACAACGAAAACCACGCCCATGGCTAAGTTGAAATCGTACAGCTTTTATATCCTCTGAAAACTGCCGGTATGACTTTATTCAAATCAGTGTTCTATTAAGTATTTTAGATCATCCTAGACAGCAACTCTAAATACACCTAATGAAAATTAGACCAATGATTAAACTAACGACAATGTTTTCTTGAAGGTAAAATTTAACCTAATGAACTGCCAAAAGGGTATTTATGTACCAAAATGCATACAACTTTTTATTCAATTGCAAACCTATCAACTCAGCTTATAAACGAAAAATTTCAAAGTATTCATGAAGAATTCACCTGATCTTTAGATACAAATTTACCAAAAAGACTGCATCATCACTCTAAAGTAATAGACGATGGATTGCACTGCTGTAGCACTTCATACATGCTTGGAAGGAAGTCTTCAAGCGAAATGGTAAGAAATAGCTTAAAAATCTTTTCTTCAAAACAAAAATATAAATAAACTTTTGAAAAGCAAGGACTGATGTCAAACTTAATGAAGCCTGTTGTCGGATTTCATTTGCATCTTAGCAGCTCAAGAAATAACGTTAAAATTTTAGCAAAAATTTTCCATTCTTGAATGGCATGTAGAAATTTCCAATGAAGATCAACAGTACACTTTAAAAAAAAACAGTTGCATTACGCGGTAATGTGTTTGCAGGAATATTGTCAAATTCTCGTGGATAATTGCTAAAAATTGTTTTGCAACTGTTGAAATTTCAACTTTAGTCATCTCTAAACTAAAATTCAATAAATACTTGGAAATCCAAGATAAACAAAGCATTTACTCTAGCACAATAAAAATAAAAATAAAAATAATACACCTCATATACCTGAAATGCATTTTTAGTAGGCCTATGTATCACACAATCTGGTGAAATATAAAAATAGAATTTTGGTTGCCACAGCAATTGCTTAAGCCATGGAGATATTATAAAATGGAATTCGTACTGCCAAGTTGATTTCATTATCCAAGAGCTTGATAATATCATCCAACAATAGTTGAAAACTTCTTCTAACGTGGAAACTGGGAATTACAGGAACAAAAAGTATACATTCCCATATTATTCAATGACTACATTTTCCAGTAAATCCCATTCACTTAGTTGTCTTATAGTTCTCCCATGGCCTCTCTATGAATGGTCGTATGTTGTGAGAGTACAATAGAAAATAGATCACTTATTTAGTAAACTTAAATACTTAAAAAGTTTCATCATTATAACTCTAAATGATTGTTTTGCGCCGATCTAGGGTCATTTTGTATTATGTACAGTCTCAGTTCCAACATTGCTCAGGCAAAAATGAGATTCCATGGTACCCAGTAATTATAATATTTAAAATTGTTTTGTCTATATTAATCAATTCAACATCATAGAAAATTTTTTCATAATAAGGAGATTTAGCAGCAGTAAACAGCACACAAATTACTGTATTTTGGAGTTTTACGTGGTCGCATTCTGAGATCCGCAAGATGTCTAATCCTTTTCCTTATTAACATGCCTACACTTTATTGATCACCAGCTGTACAATTGCAAAAACAGAATATATTGCATAACAGTGAACGAGTTCATAAAATCGGCAAAATTTTACTGAAAACACGATAAAACAGATAAAAACATTTAGCAATCCAAGGGTGCATATGTGAACTGGAATGAAGATTTTCCAAAAATTACTAGTGTTGCAATTTTAATATACATGATATATTTTTAAAACGTGGTTCAAAGTCCACTGAGATTATGATTGATATAAAATTACATGAAGACCCACAGTTAGAATTGCATCTTTTGAGGAAGTGTGCTTCACTGCCAAATTTCATACGTTATCAAGAACCCAATTTGGATTTGCATAAATTTCTCAAGAACTCATTCAAGATTCTCTAATTCCATAGGACATTCATGTTGGCTGATGCCAAATTTCACCAACTTTGTATGCAGAAAGTAACGTTTCTGAGTGGAGATTAGACCTGCTTTTGAGAAGCAGAGCAGAGGATTTCACTAATTGAATCAGTGGCGTGTATCCACAGCAAAAACAGGGAGGGCTTAAGATTATTGTAGGTGGGGGAACTTCCATGAGCATTAGGCCTTTAAACTTGTTAATAATTTGTGTTGCATTTCATTTTTGATGAAAGTTATAAACAGTCATTATAGTCTTTTTGATGCATAATCTATGTATATTAAGAAAGATGTAGAGTATTACTAGGGTATTCTACACTAATTTATTATCATTATTATGTCAGAACCACGATCAATTATGGTGTGCTAGTATATAATTGCACATTCAATGATAGACTTAGGCCAATTTTTAAGTTGCAAAGGAAAATAAATGAGAACTACATATTTCAAAAATAACAGACTCTCTCAAAAATTTTATTAATCATGAAATTTTAACAAGGGACTTCTTTATTCAAGTAACTACATAAAAAACGAAATTAAAATATATGAGAGCAAACAAACAAATTGAGATATAACAGCTTTCTATAACAGAATCATTCGTTGCCCAACCGCAAGTTCTATAAATTCGTTAATAATTAATTTGTTCATACGTACGCAATAACAATGAGCCAGGCTAGCCTATCATCTAACATTGTTGTTTGCATGTATGATTTGATCATTCTAACAAAGCTGTGTGATCCTCATTAGTAGCAACAGATACGGGGAATGTTGTTTGCCATTTTAGTATAGTGTTAGTGAGTGGATACACCACTGCCAACCCCTTCTTAAGAAATGATTGATAAACAATAACGACTGATGATTCATTTTGAAATTCATTTTTAGCAGTTTCAAAGAAATGTTCAAGTTCACGACATAAGTCTTTTGTATTGTTGCCAAAGTCATCTGGAAAATTTTTTTGTCATTACCATTACTGTATTTATATTATTAATGGAATACCCCGTATTAGGATCCATTCCATGGATTGCTGACATAATTATCATCTGTTTACCATCAAAACGAGTGGATTACACCATTTAAAAAGGATAAAAACTATATATTACAAAACATGCGAATTAAATTTAAAATCAAACAGCTCAAATTTGCAATCAAAGCTCGATTTTGTGCAAAAATTTTACCCTAAAATACATCAAATTTATGTAATGCACAAAAGTGAGCATTATGATGCAAGATGTTGTCAAATGTGCCAGTTCAAAAAAATATTTAAGAAACACTGATAATGAGGACGATCGTAAACACAAAAAGACCATTTCTATGACTTTTGACATAGTGTGTGTGTGTGTGAAATTGCACTGCCTTGGTAGTGAACCGAATGAATCTCTTCTGAATCTGTACGCAAAATCATCAATTGCAAAAGGGTTGATCAAGGTAGGTGTTTGGATGGCTGAAAGCTAAACTAAATTTAGACTGGCTAGGACTTGTATGAGTCAACTATTTCCTGTAAAAAATTACACAATTTTTGCAGGATAGTTTAAAGGAAAATGTATATGATACTTTAAATAGTCCTTTAATGTAAAATATAAATGAACATCACTGCCTCATCCTTATTAATAGATTAACATTTCATATTAAAAGATAGAGCAAGCGTTAGGAAGGGACTATATCTTATGAAATGTGATTATGGCAAGTTCGTTCAATTAAGGTTAACATAACAATGCAACTGCTATACAATTGAATTAGCATTGTTGACGGACTAAGTGAAAATACACACATTAATTCACACATTATAATAACTATATAATGAAATCCATTGTGTAGTATTCTTGGCATCAAAGAAAATATCATGAGCTGGGCTAAACCGGACTTGTCTTGCATTATTGGTACTTTGAATGGGCTGGCTTTGGGCTTAAAAAGTCGGGCCAATTCCAACTCTGATTATATTCCTAGGTTCTTACTGATAAAAGATTCAATCTGGATTTTTGAATGCAGAACTATCACTAGCAAGGCCTGATGATAAATTTAATTGGTTACAATTTTTGAAGTTCATACTACAATCGGCAATAAAATGATATCTTTGAAACAAACAAGAATTTATGTTATAAAGTAAATGAAACGCGGTAGGAAAAATGAGCCCCTTAGCTCAAAGGAAACTAGGATTTCGGATATACAGATCAAAATATAACGTGTGTTGCTAGCAAATTCTATACACTGAATAAAATTTGTCAGCATTGGTATCGGTTTGGTTTAATTCAGTGTCTCTTAGTTTAAAGTTCCACGTGAGAGTTTATCACTCACAAATGTCTGTCACCTATGACATTTCAAACAATGCGGATTGCGCAATGTAATGTGATACTAGTTTTGTGACATTTTGTTTAAAAATACAACCAGAAAATTTAAAGAGTTATTTTTCATTTTAACAAATTGTCAATCATTTCAACTTCGGCTGTGCTTAAAAAGAAATCTTTGTAATTCTACCATTTTAATATTTATTTACTCTCTAATATTTTTACAACAGACATTTCGAATAGAATAGCTAACTTTAACTATTTATTATAACTTTTATCGAAAATGATGGTAAAGACTGCTCACGATCGGAGATTTGTGCATATTCATAAACTAACCACAATACTGTAGTTTGAAATTTATTATAATTTAAATGCCTTTCAAATTCATTATTTTTAATTAATCTTATAACAAGGTTATAATAATGTATTCGACTATGTGCAATTCCAATTTATATATATATATATATAGTGCATTGTGCAGTTACGCTTTTTCGATTGCATATCAACCCTGGTAACAACTGCATGTTCAAATTTAGCTTTATAGTATAAAATGATATTATTCATTGCAAATAGCCTTATTTTATAGCATTATTAGATAGATGATTTGGTGATTGAAAATTATCGCAAAAGTGAAAATATGAATCAACAATCATGACAATATCAGTTCGAGAAAAAGGCTTCTGGTGAATTCCTTTCAATAATAAACGTTGAAAATTTCTTCAGCTTTTTGTATTTAACTAAATTTTGGCAATTTTCCATGGGTAATGCCAACAATTTCACCCAATAATTTAAAGAATTTTTTTAGTAAGCTCTTGATTTTAAATCATTCTTTAAAAATTATTGGGATATGTGATGGGATACATCTCAAATGCGATTAAGTTTGATGTTCAATTATGTGACAAAACCCTGCATAAACTGTTAAAATATTGCAAAAGGTGTCCTTACAAGGTATTTTATCATCTTATTCCTCAATTTTTAAATTTTTTTATAAAGTATTATATTTTTAGCCCAAAAAAATCAATGTTGAAAGGCTGAAGAGAAGACATTGCATCATGCCTTCTAAATATACCACTTCCTACATCACTGCACTTAAACTAAAATAAACAAAAATAATATTATTGACACGACCCCGTGCAATTAAATAAGTTCATGCTGGTTGATAAATAACTGCAATATTTAACAATATTTATTCAAAAAATACATTATTAAAATTCCATCGTAATAAAGAGTTCATAATATGCAGTAGAGCTGCACAAATATTTTTTTGTATACAGGACATTATTAACAATTGGCATTCTTTTGCCTAATCTCTTGTCATTTACCTATTTTTTTATTCAAACACATGCCAATAACAATTGGTTTTAAATAATTATTTAATAATTATTTAAAATTATATAGGATACTTTTTTTGCTAACTGAAGTTATTCCAAAAGTAATTAAAATAGCTACTGCAAGGCTATCTGAAAGCCCATTATATTAAATGGTAAAATTGAAGATCAATAATACGTTATGTAGCACATTTACAATCATCAACGTGTGCAGAACTAAAGGAAGGATTACAATTCCTTCAATCATAAAACTTTCATTAAATAGAAGAATGATTTTTATGTGCAAAACAATCAATTGTTTGCCCTCTGACAAAAGATTTTCACTACATTTTTTCTTTAAGACAGGTGCTCTTATTGTTTAAAAGACTACATTGAATGAGCATCTTGTCTGTAAGGGGATTGTTTGCTTCAAAAACAATTGCTTAATTTTTTGTAGTTAGTTAAACCATGCATTATAAAATTAATAAATACCGGTGCTTACCAACTCCCAAATGCTTAGATATCATAGTGAAAGGTTATAGTCTTCCTCAATACTTTTTATACAAAGCCAGATGTAACTAAATATATTTAGTTGTCTTTATAAAGCTTAAGTCAAATTTGAAGTTTATCGATATTTGTTGGGTGAAAATTTTTTGCTTGACTTAAAAGTCAATTTCAGGCATTGGATGACACCCTATTCTTTCTAGTGCTTTGTCCACGATATACGATGCAGGATAAAGTACATGGGGACTTGGCCTAAAAAACCTACTTACTCGAAATTGTAAAATACATGAAATACTTGCAAACATTAAATGGATTTATATTTATTTACCTATTATAATGACAATGGTATAACTTGAATGGACCTAGAATTTCAGAAATCTATTATTTCAGAATTTTTTCTCTTACAATATTATTTACATGTAGAATTTTGTCTTCCCATCCAACATCAAAATCAGGAGTCAAGGAACAATATTATTATTGGAAGGGTTGAACTGAGGTCTTTCCTATACAAAGCTTAAATTTCTTAAGCTTAAAAAATTGATTCAAAAATAAGTGCCATCTGGGAAAATTAGTGGAAGGTGGCCCCAGCCACTCGAGTTTTTTATCCTCTGACCAAAATCACGAATTTCTAGATTTTCAGTTGAATTTCCCCAAAAGACTGTTGCATCAAAGTCTGCACAACAAGTCATAAATTATATAACACCATTTGCTAAATTTTGTTTGTATTCATATTAAACCGTTATATTAATAATGGAATAAAAATGTCTAGGATATTTTCTATGACATACGAGGAAAAATAAGGGTTTTAAATTCGCAAAATAGCATTCAAAAAGCTTCTAAGAACCAACCAATTTTTTGCTATTCTTTCTTAGGTCAAATCGTTTTAAGCAAGAAAATATGGTTTTTAAATGTATTTAAACATGTTCAATAGGTATTAACCTCGTAAGCTCCGAAAATCTTATACAATAAAAATATTTTATAAAAAAATAATAAAAATTTTTATTTACAAATTAAAGCAATATGGGTAGACTTTTGTAAATCTAAAAACCTATAATTCAAAAGTACATATACGTAAAAAATGTAAAAAATATCACTGCCATTTTTGTGCATTTTTATTATTTGTTAAAAGTTAACCCACTATTATTTAAATATGTGTCTACGCCAATGTATTGTCGTGCATTAAGATTTTCGTTGTATTCGGAAATATTTTTTTTACTTTGCTGAATCCATAGCAAGAAAGAAAACATTTATCTTAGATTTTTTAAGAATAATCTACTGCCGTGCATAAGCTATTTTCACAAATTTTCTAAATTTTCCTACTTATGTTGATCCCGCATTTTGCAGGATCGGAGACCAAATCCTGAAAACAAGTGTTTAACGACTAGGAGCTGGAAGGTGTTGAAAGAAATATATATCCATTAATTTTTACAATATTTCGTTTATTTATCAATTTCAAGTAAGTAGGTCTACGAATTATTCTCAGTTACGAATTTGTATATCAGGTTACTTAGATCTATTAAAACTAGTAGTGAGAACAAGACACGAACTTAGGCTGTCAAGTACTGCCCTGCTTATAAAAGTATCCTGTCTTGATTAGCCTAATCTTATATTGACATTGTTTTAAAATTTGAGTTACACGTTGAATTTATGATAGAAAGCAAAAAGCTGGACTAACATGCTTATGACAAAAGATTTACGGACCAAAGCAACAAGCAAAAATATAATGTTGAATGCATACAATTTTCTCGTTACGTAACCTACAACAACAACCCCGCCATAGCATCCCAGTATTATCTAATATTATGTTCAACATAGTAATCTTTAACTTGAATTCTGATTATCCTGATTTTACACCGATGATATTACGAAAAGAAAATCATATCCTGATTACGTTAGCGTTTACTGTTTTAGCCTGCGTTGACCCCAGTAATAATTACAAATATTAACACTTTGAAAATGCTTGCTAAAGCTGTATTACTAACAATATATTACACTTCTTCTGATACTATAGAATAGCTATAACGAATGCAACATTATATATGTTTTTCTTGGTCAAATTTAGACTAAATATAAAATTCCAGATAATCCATAACTTGAATACAGGAGACAAGTCAATTGTAACACAATGTTTCACCCATTCCACTTGGTGTTCTGACAAAGTAACTTTAGTATTGATATTAGTGAGATGAACCAGCGTTCACTTATTTGCCCCTGATGATTTTCTTCGTTTTACAAAGTTTGATCACTGGCTTTGATAAGAGTCGGTTTCTCGGTATAATTTATGATTTGATAAATTCAAGCTAGCAGTATTTCTTATTTTGACGTATCTGCATTTTCATGAGGGGTTATTACTTGTGCATTTATTTCACTTTGCATCTCCATTTCTTTAAGACTGTTAAGGAATATTTGAATTACAGTGAACGCATTCTAAAATCTCTCAAATTGATTATAACAAGAGCAGATTTCTGAGCAACAATCAATTCAATTCAAAGTATTAAAATCGATCAAATTCAAAAGTATGTTGTGAAATTTCACAACAGACAACATTCATTAATGATGATGCCAAAGATATCAAATTGTCAATATATAGAGATCAACACTGCAGAATGACTAAATGTGTTAAACTTTATTTAAGTCTGAAGTCAAATATTTCAAAATACTATTTAATCAATGAGTGTCATTATGAAATTTCGCCCTATATTGGTATTTTTGAAGTTAGTTGCATATTTTAGCTCTGTTTATTTAGTTAAACATATTAAATGCTCTAAGAAATAAATTTTATAGTTACTGACATCCAAAGGGGCATATCTGAACAGATTTTGCATGATATATAAATTGGAAGTAAACCAGAAAAAATGAAGACTTTCCTAACAGTTACTAGTGTTGCAATTTTAATATACATGATATATTTTTGAAACGTGTTTCAAAGTCCACTGAGATTATGAATGCTATAAAATTACTTGAAGATCCTCAGTTAGATGTGCTTCACTGCCAAATTTCATACATTATCAAAAACCCAATTTGGATTTTGCAAAAATATATCAACAACTCATGCACTATTAAATGCTACTGAAAATTGGAGAGCATCACTCGATTCTATTGAATTTATTTATTTTATTTATTTTTTTATTTGTAACGCTTTTATTCCTGTACTGTACGTATACAATAAATAGGAATACTAGACACAAATAATGTTTGTTATAGAAAACATGGATAAGAGCCATCATATAGATATTTACAGGCTGCATGGTAAAATGTGCTTTTATATAACTCAGTGCGGGCTGAAGGAAGGGATACCACGTGCCGGGAAGCTCGCGCTGGGCGTATTTCTTGGAACTTATGATACATGGGATGCTTCACGTCACTTTGAATTTTTAAAACTGTTTTCATGAATCTTGTATAGAATAACTGATTCATCATATTTATTAAGTAAATCTTGTCAACATGTGCAACAATAGAGAAAAACTTGATGCATTTTCTAAGTTTTGAACAAAGTCTTTTTTCCAGTCCAGGAACCCATACTTCGCAGGCATATAAAATAATTGGAGCAATGTACGTTTTAAAGATGAATTCTTTCATATTGTGGTCCATAAATGTAATCAAGAAGGTAAGGGATTTAGTAATATAATTAACTCTGGCAACAATC
>CABFPE010000412.1:465507-494205 GCA_900660155.1 Hofstenia miamia | reverse complement strand
TTTTCAAAGTATTTAAATGAAATATGGAGACCATAATTAAAAAAGTTTCTATATATATATATATATATATATAAACTGTCATTTAGATACATTGATTCTGTCGTCATAAGCAAATAATTCAAAAAATGTTCGATTTTTGGTACAGTGAATTTGTAATTTATATAGTGGTTTCCATTCTTACACTTGGAATTGGTGTTTTCACAATTGTCATACTTCAATCATTAAAATCCAAAGATCAATTATATATTTCATTTATGCAGTTACTTATTTGCCTAGAAATTTATAGCACATGCATTTGGCTACATTATAATGCGGTTTTTCATTATCATTTTGTCAGAATGAATATTGTGCGTGTAGCAGTGGGAGCTAGGACGTTGCCAAGCAGCTATAGTTTACTCATCTATGCTTTTCTCATAACCGATGTTCCGAAAAGGCTGAATTTCAATCAACAGAGCACTTTAAAAAATTGGTTGCTTATCTTAGTTTCGGTCGCCATCATTGCGTTGTTGCAAAATATAATTGTCTGGTACATTTTTACAATGGACAACGGATATGTTGCAGTGATTCTAATTGTCATCACGTGGACAGGTAAAGTGCTTATAGCATTGACTTTAATTCTATTTGGTAAAAGAGTATTGAAAAACACTTTTCATGATACCTTTCAAGCGAGGTTGATACAAACATTCTCTGTTATTCTTATTTGCAATGTGTTTAGAATATTGGTAGAATTTTTTCATTCATTTAGTCTATTGTTTCATGAAGATTTGATGAAGTATGTATACCATCCGAGTTTATGGTCCTCACATGCTTGCTTTGAATTAATAATGGACGCTGCTGTTATCTACCTTTTCTTAATTAGAAAAATAAATTTGTAAATATTTTTGTTACACTAAATACTCTAATATCAACCTGTTGCATCTACTTCATGAAGTTAAGAAATTTATATTCTAAAAAATATATCAAATATTTTTTGGGAAATCGTCAATCACAGTGGTTCATTACGTCTGATTTAGAAAAAGTATTCCTAAATTTACAGTTTCATTATTATTATTATTATTATTATTATTATTATTATTATTATTATTATCATTGGAAAAATGTCTTCTGATATGTCGCTGCTCAGCAAAAAGCTACATTATATGTTTCGGCTGTGACGGTTGACTTTCACAGCCTGTTGATGAATTTAGAATTGAGAGGTTGTCTAGAATCCATAACAATACGATCGACTGTTTTTCTGAACAGGTTAGTAAACGACGAATTCACTATCTCAATATTCATTGATTTTAGGAAATGCGACAGATTTCATATAACCGTATAGGTCGTCGGAGTTTCTTCCGGTCTAGAATCGTCAAACCAGGAGCCCACACCTCAGAAGAACACAGGTAATGAGGTACAATTTAAGTCCAAAATGTGGATACCCTGTTTTTGTAATCAAGAAAACCTATTACATTGGAAAACCCTCGGATAATATAATTTATTTTCTTGGTAAGCTCATTTATATACTTGTACCATTTCAAACGTTTTTCAATATTATGACCCAAGCACGTAAAGTAGGAAACTCTAGCAACGTCATTTTCATTTATTTATAACATATCGCTACTATTGTTCTTGGAATTTTTGAAGCAGATTTCCTACGACTTCATGGCCTTAATGTGCAAATTCTTCCGCGTAGAAAGCGAGCAAATGTCGTCTATAATAGACAAATAATATTTGTGATCATGAGATGGTCCGCTCTTTGCTATTGCACAGCATAATCTTGTATTATCAAGAAACTTTGATACATTGACTTTCGTGTTCAATCTCAAACTACCCTCAATTATGTCGTTTGTAGACAAAGTAAAAAGGGGCCACTCATCAGTCCTCCTTATTGTGGAATGCCAACTTCAACATGAATAAAGTCAGACCACGCCTTTTGATTACCGTGAATACATTGTCTCCACTTATGCATGTACTGCTGTAACATCTTTGCAAAATACGGGGAAATTAACTGCACTTAGCTGAGAAGATCATTATGTAGGACGATATTGAATGTCGAGGAATAGTCCAAAAATAAGGGCATAACACAAGATATATTCCGTGAATCTAAATTTTACAGCAATATAATCGATGGTACACAATAAAGCATCTGTTGTAGATTTCCCGGGTTTATATGCGAACTGAATTGGATAAAAAATTTCGGTTGAATTCTGTAATAGGTTATAAGGAAGGATCTTGTCAAAACAACGACCAGGTATAAAAATTATAGTGATCCGTCTAAACTCCTAGTGCACATCAATATTAAAATTGGTTTTGTTCAGGACGAGCTTCACTAATGCCTCTTTCCATGTATCAGTATAGTAACATGTAAGATATTTATTTGTCAAACAGGATTAAATATGTTTCAGCGAGCTCAGTTTCAAACGAGCTAGAGGACTCAGGCAGGCGCCTTCTCACTACCAGATGATGTTTTTTTCTAACCTTTTTCTAACAAATTTTTATTAATGAATAGGTAATCGTCATCGGCATAAGAGTTGTCAGTACGAAGAGGGCAGGGCCTTCGGTCTTTATGTATATCCTTATTAAATCGCGAGTAAGCTTGTTTAGAAGTTAGGATAATTTTATCAGGTGTATTTTTCAAAGTATATAACTGATCTCAGCGTAGAACTCACTCTTTGACATATTTATAGTTTTCTCTAGACAAGTGGAGTATAAAAGGATGCTGATGTGCTTTTGTATACTGTTCCTTAATGTACTATAACCTAATACAATAGCTTTTTGTTTAGCCTTTACGAGTTCCCACTGTTCATGAGCCTTTGTCGAGACGTGTATGTTTACTAAGTCTACTATTCTCAGTGATAATTTGAACATAACAGTCAATAGTCTCGGCAGCAGTATCAACGTTTTCGTTATTAATAAAAGTTTGCCAGTCCGTTGATTCAAGTATCAACGTTTTCGTTATTAATAAAAGTTTGCCAGTCCGTTGATTCAAGTTGAAATTTTATTGTCTTCATTGTTAAAAAATGGAACACTATATACCTACGAATTTCTAAAACCTTCCTAGGTGCTATTAACGAAATTCAATAATACGAATCTCGATTCCATTCAATTTTTCATGTGGAATTCGAAGCAAATACATTCAGTTAATAGTTATAGAGCAATTGTAATTATTGGTCTAGACCTGTATGAAAGTTGAACCAATGCATTAACAAAATTGGCTTTATTCCGAAAAAAAAGTGAATGATAGAAAAATGTATACAGTTAAATCAAAGAATAGAGATTTTCCGGTTAAATTTACCGTAATTCTTTATATTTTTTGCGGAGTCTGCAAACATAAGAAGTGGCTAAAAAGCGGCTTTTTGTTATTCTTCACTTCCCCTTATCATTAAAAATATTATAAAAGATAAAATGTCAATACTTGCATTTGAAAATGAGTTCTGTGCTAACAATGTAGTTATGAAGGAAAATTGAGCTAAGAAAAGCAGGGAAACAAAATTGTTTTGAAATCGTGTTACTTTTGAATCAAGATCTTTCCAGTAGTAAAAGAGGACTAGTGAAAAATTTCTTAAGGAAGTGTGAATTCCCTGGTTGAAATAGTCTTCACTTCAGATATGGACGAATTTATATTATCTTTGAATTTAATACGACCTGAACTATTTGAGCATAAATAGAAAGACTTAATATTATTTCGTACAGTATTTAGTTACTCTGATTTGTTTGAATAGGATTTATGATTCTATAAACACTTAAATGTTGGGCTTAAGAATTGGAAATCATGGTATTGCTGGGCTATATAATTATATTTACACTAGAAAGGAATAGAACATGTAAGGCTTGAATAACGTGGTCTTTTGACATCGTAAAAAAGTTGGTTTACAAATGTCTGTTTAAACTTGCCTGTAACAATATTTATTCCTACCTGATATATTGGAAACGTTTTGACATTCTGTAATGACTGTTCAATCACTGAGAACAAGTGGATTTGCCATATAGTTGTTAAAAATATTTTTTTGCCAATTATAAAGAAATAATCAATGATATTTCACTTAACTTGTGTTACCATTGCCAATATTCTAAATAGCTTTCAGTTACGTACTGTTCCTCCTGTTGTTCATCAATATCATGTACCAGATGTTGTGTTCTACTTGCTTAAATCAATGGCATACCTGAAGTAAGTTATTCTTATACATTATATGATACCTCTTCTCACACTGTCTCCGATTTTTGTGAGATAGCCAATATACAACGGCTTGCAAAACGCTACTCACCCACGGTCTGTTTAGTAAAAAAGATATCTACCTAGTATGCCTGGACATGGGCTCCTAAATGTATTTATCTGGACGTGAAGGAGAAATTCTAAGCTGGTTGACATGAGGCCATTCGCAAACAGTTAAAATAATATTGTTTTACCTTATTTACACGCCACAAAACACAATCAGAGCCAAAAATGCTCAACACATTTACTAATTTTTTACCCTGAGCTAACCACATACAAAGTTATTATTATTATTATTATTATTATTATTATTATTATTATTATTATTATTATTATTATTATTATTATTATTATTATATATTGTTTGAAGCTTAACGGTATACTTTAGCAAATATATTGTTTTGACTCTAATATAACAAAATAAAAAATGAATACTTCATTAACTATTGAAATAAACAGAACAAAAATAATTTGAAAAAATTACTATTTTAGGTAATCTAATCACTCAATGGCAGATAAACCTTGAAGCTTTGCTATTTTTTTCTTTGTTTTTTGAAATGATTTTATATCAGCATTTGCATTTGCAATAAAGTTTTTAATAAAACAATTGAAAGATTTTCGAATTATTAAGTCAAAGTAGCATTTTGAATCACTTGGGCAGCAAACATTCCATTGAAAACTAACAAACTTTTTGCACAATGGCAAAAAAATTCCAAAAGCACATAAAGAATTTTTTGATGAGAGTAAGTTTGCAAATAATGGTTGTCTTTCCATAGCGATATATATCTGCCATGCAATGCAAACGACGGCGTATACAAAATCACTTGGCTGTACAAGATTCCCTCTGTCAATCATTGCAAGCAAATTGGAGCTTGCGTCGAAATCTGGAAAAGTTTTATCAACCATTTTTAAATTATTTAGACAGTTAGAACATGAAATCTTGCAGCTCCTAATAATTGAAAACGAAATGTACCCAGCAACAAAGTAAGCAATGCATAATTGTTCTTCTTCTAGTGAGTAAATTAAAACGTCATCTTTCATCGCTTCACCCAACTCATTTAGTAAAGAAGTGTGTTCTTTAGATAGTCCTTTTTCTTTAGATGAAGTGAATTCTGTCTCAGTAATGCGTAACTGAAGGTTATTCATTTTTAGCAAACTAACGAAAAGATCATTTAAACCAAAAAAATTGTCCTTCATTAAATAATTTGAATATGATAATTTATTTTTTTCATTTTCACCAGATAAACGGTTTTCAGCAATTGATTTCTAAACACAGTACATAAAATATTTTACAGGTTTCAAAAATTCAAAAATATCATAAATGAGTTTGGAAGTTTTTTCAATAATAAAGCATTTAGTCTCGAATATGCTTGAAAAGTTTGTAGGATATGTATGAACACAAATAAGGAAAATTACATGAGTTAATCTTTTTTTAGAGGTCACGGACTTAGAAAGATATGAAGGCAAGTTTGGAAAAATCGAAGGTGCAGCCATTGGTTTTAGGTACCGATTTTTAAGGACGCCAACATTTTTTCTCTGTTATTTGTTTTGACTAACTGTTATGAAGTCAGAGTCATTAAAGTGGTTTGAACAAACTCGAGAATTCTTGGTGACAATAATGTTTTTCCTCGGAATTAAACATTTCCATTGATTCAGTAAATCTTTATTTTGAGTAGGAAATTTATGAAATGTTACTCCTTTTTGTGAACAGTGAGAATAACCACTTCTACATTTGGGTACAATGCATTTATTAACCATTGCGAAAACGACTAATAGCGCAGTGTTTGCAGTTCACGATGAAACAAATCAATGCAATGGCCTCATCTCACCCGCCAATTAAATTCAACCGCAAGCTCCCTCGCGTACAGATAAATATTATTTAGGCGTCCATGTACTGGATACTATAGCCATAGCCATATGGAGGGTAGTTTTGATCCGCCACCTATCCTGGTATGCACGCTGGCAGTCTTGTCTAACAAAAATGAACGCCATCTGCGTTCACCATTCAGCAATTCATCGAGCAATCCTGCTAATTTGTTTACTCAGTTATTTAATTGCCCATGGTTTTAAAGGATTAGTGAGGAGGGCTTTGATTTGATGAGGCAAGCTGTTTTTTCCTTTTGAGTAAAGCTAAACACTGGGTGGGAATAGGCGTACAAAACGTAAGTAGTGCATTTAGTGATCAATAATTGTCACAATAATTGTTACAATAATTGTCAATATTTTTTCTTCAACAATAAATATTTGCAATACTTTTTTGCTGAACAATACGATTATTGCAACAATATTATTTGCAATTATTTTATTGTGAATACAATAAACGGAAAGCCTGATTTGAAACATACATCCAACATTGAGCACCTACACAAACATTCACTCAAACATTGATTATATTATTATATATTGTACATATTAATTTGTAGTTATTTGTTCATGTTTTATTTTTTTGTCATAGTTATAAATGCATAAGAGCTTAACTATCAAAAAATGTATATTAATCGGTGGAAAACATTGTATATTGCTTACAATATATCTATATATGGTATGTACATTAAGACAATCATTACGCACCACAGTCCTTGCACAAATAAATTCATGATATTCATTAATAGTTTTTTATTCACGCTATATTCGAAGCTTCATAACAAATAATTATTCACTGTAAAGCCTTGTTTGAATCAATTAACTTGCGGATCTACTCATTTAGAAAAATGTTTCTGAAGCATAACGTCGTTATTGCTAAGGAAAATAATTGACAATTTCAAAGTTCCAACCATTTATATTCAAACAAAATTATCAGGCAACCATTATGAACACATATGTATATTATGTATGTATCACTAAATCATTATCTACATAATGTATAACATACATATTTTTCATTGTTTACTAATAATTACATTTCCATTACACATTTGTTAATTTCTTTAAGCAACAAAATCGGATATTCTGCTATTTCATTATTAAATGATTAACATAGTTACTAAGAACACATTCAACATCAAAAACTAGTCCCGGGAATAATACTTATGAAGCAGGTTGCTTGTTTAATAATTAAAATAAACCCGCGAATTTTATCTTGCTGGAATGAACTTGACGTTTGCACTTTAAGACAAAAAAATTATGGAAGAAAATTCAATCAAAATTAAATATATAGAAAATAATGGAGCAGTCAACAAGAACTTAGAAAAGAAAATTATTCTCAATTCAAACCTTTGTGAATAATTAGTTCAATAAAATTAAATTCTAAATTAACTATATTCCACATAGCAGATAACAACTAGACCAAACATTAATGAATTACATATCCAACCAAACCTCAGCATAATACTTATTACAATACAATAATTAGAATTAAATAATAAAAAAAGTACTTGTTGCTTGATATGCTGCATTCGATGACTGTGTTTTTGTCGGTAGTGACCACAATAAAAGGAAGTTTGATTATTGAATTGGGTTCTGGTGGTCCATGTTCCGCTTCATATTCGCGATTGCGCATTATTAAATTTTTAAAGGCCACTTGCTAAATGAGCATTGAAACAAAATAAAAAATATTAATCTACCTGCATGATCAACTCATTCAATTGATTCTTTTTCTGATTAATCCGCTCTAAATTTTTCTGTTTTTCTTGCTAAAAACAACTTAATTTTTAAGTGATATAGATATCATACTTCTAAATTATGCATTTCTTGTACAGAGTTGGTAGGAAGACCAATCCATTTGATTTCTTTCTTCTCTTTTGAAATTATGTTCATTGCCATAAGGACATTTAAGGCGTCATACACTCGTCTTCGAATGTTTTTCTGATCATATATCTAAATATCAATGCCGCTTAGTTCAATATAGAAAATGAATTGGTGATTGTTCAACAAGCAATTTCATAAGATTTTTTCAGCACTTACGCTTTCGGAAACAAGGGCCATTTGGGCATTTAAACGCTGAAGTATTTCATCATCATGAAATTAAAAAGCAAAGTTCATTGAAATGCAAAAGTGCAGATTTAGAAAAATATTATAATAATAATAATAAAAATAATAAATGACTATTTAGCCGCTGAAGGCATGCACTACAAAAAATAAACAAGTCAGGTTTTACGGCAGCGAGGAGAATTACAGGAGATGAAATAGGAGCATATAGTCGAGTAGGCGAAGTTGGAGAATGGCTCAGCAAAGAGGAAATTCATCAAAAATTTCTTGAAGCTCGGAGGAGGGGAAAAGAAATCAATCGCTGCAAAGAGAAGAATGGCGGGAGGAATGGACTTGAACAAAGAGAGTTTCACAGCAGAAGTGGAATTAAAGGGAGCATTGCGGAAGAGGGCAAAGAGTGAGGAATTAGCTTTGCGGAGGCGAAAGGACACATGACCAGACCAATTCAAGTTAGCAGCAAGTTGAACTCCAAGATGAGTATGATGAGGAGAAAAGTTCACAGAAAGAGGAAGATCAGAAGGGGGAGATATAGAAAAGGAAATACCACATGTCTTGCTTGGGCTAAAATCAAAATGGTTAACAGAAGACCAAGTAGACAAAAGCTCAAGATCAGAGGTAATATTGGAGGCAAAAGAACTGCCAAAGTTGAAAATCGCAGGGTCATCAAGGGATGAGTTGAGGACAGATTGAGGGAGGTCGTTGATAGCAACAAGGAAGAAGAGAACCGCAAACACGGAACCTTGAGGAGCACCACTAGAGACAAGAGCAGGGGAAGAAATAGACGAGTTGATTTTGACACACTGACGACGATTGGACAGGTATGACTGAAAGAGTTCGATGAAATCAGCATCAAAGCCAAATAAACATAATTTGTAAAGAAGGATAGAATGAGGGAGCCGATCAAAAGCTTTAGAAATGCAACCAGGGGAGGTCAGGTTTGGAATTCAGGGAACGCAAGAAAGCATAAGAGTCCTGAAGGGATCCAGATAAGAAGCTGGACAACAGAGCGATTTTGTCGAGTTCCATAAAGTTGATGACGTCTTCGGTGAGAGAAGAAAGGTCTCAAGAATTGGAAAGACTGTAACGGCGTTTGAAAGATTCGAGTTTATTCAAAGAGTGTACAGTAAGGGATGAGAAATAGAAAGGGAGAGAAATACGCTTTTTCCGACGACGAGGAACAAAGGATGAAATAACTTGGTGAAGGAAGGAGTAATTAAAAATGGCAAATGAAGAAGAGAGAGCAGCATATAGAGATAAAAAGTCACTGTTAGATCGAACGTATTGAGGAGTGGCAGGACAAGCAGATGGGGTAATAGAATTGACAGACAGGTTGAAGCGAACAAATGAGTGATCAGACAGTTCGACCGGAACAGGGACAACAGAGGTGTCAAAAATACGATCAGGGTGAGAGCANCCGATCAAAAGCTTTAGAAATGCAACCAGGGGAGGTCAGGTTTGGAATTCAGGGAACGCAAGAAAGCATAAGAGTCCTGAAGGGATCCAGATAAGAAGCTGGACAACAGAGCGATTTTGTCGAGTTCCATAAAGTTGATGACGTCTTCGGTGAGAGAAGAAAGGTCTCAAGAATTGGAAAGACTGTAACGGCGTTTGAAAGATTCGAGTTTATTCAAAGAGTGTACAGTAAGGGATGAGAAATAGAAAGGGAGAGAAATACGCTTTTTCCGACGACGAGGAACAAAGGATGAAATAACTTGGTGAAGGAAGGAGTAATTAAAAATGGCAAATGAAGAAGAGAGAGCAGCATATAGAGATAAAAAGTCACTGTTAGATCGAACGTATTGAGGAGTGGCAGGACAAGCAGATGGGGTAATAGAATTGACAGACAGGTTGAAGCGAACAAATGAGTGATCAGACAGTTCGACCGGAACAGGGACAACAGAGGTGTCAAAAATACGATCAGGGTGAGAGCACAAAACCAAGTCAAGAAGGGAGGAGCGGAAAGTAGGAGAAAATACAAGTTGTTCAAGAGAGTAGGAAGCAAAAAGATCCCGAACAGCGGATTCATAGGCGTCATTAGAGTCAAGTGCATTCCAACAATGGAGGTGGAAGTCACCACAGATGGGGAGATGAGGAGTGGGAAATCCAAGTTGACGAGAGAGAGAGTGATAGACTGATCATGAAAGTAAGCAAGCATGGATGAAAAATCAGCAAGGGGAATCTGAAATTTAATAACGTGTACAAAGCGCAAGTGTGCGTGGGAATTGTACAAAGCGCAAGCTAGTAGGTTTTTAAAATGCACAAAGTGCAAGTATGAGTATATATATACAGAGACTATCGGGTTGAGTAAGGGCAGTTGTAAAAAAACTTAAAATATGCCTTGCACTAGTCAGTAGACTTACTAGTAAGTAGTAACCAGCCAAATCTAATGATGAATCACATACCACTTTAACACTTAAGTCTGGTTATTTATTAATCATTTTCATGACAATAAAGGAGAGCAAACAACAAAATTCTGTAAATATGTTAATAGAATTTGTTTTTTAATTCATGTTTTCCGCTTAAAAATTTAACAAACAATGATGTAAATACGCCCAAAGTTAAGGATTATATTAATTTTATCTGTAAAACCTGTAAATATTCTTAAAATATTTTTTAAAAAATTCTTAAAAATTCCTGCAATAATATCAACAAAGCGCTTTTATAACTATATATATATATTAACCTGTTCTGCAATTAAATTTGGTCGCCGAGTAGGTTCTATATATTCCTGAACAAGTTCATCTGCAACTTCATTATACGTAGTAACACCTTTCTGTTGGACTTTCTGACAAACCTTAGTGCTGAAATGACGTAACCCTTTATTGCCACGCTCACCGGCAAACTTATTTCGTTTCCTAAAATAACCAGATAGTAAATTAGGCTGACGATAAGTCAATATTTTCAAATAAATTTGCATTGCTTACAATGCGAAGAATTAATGTAACCCCTGTGGGCACTCAATTCTAAATATTAATTCAGATTCACATAGAAAGTAATTAGAATGTGTGTCAATTTCAATTTGTTGTTCTTTCATTTATGTAAAATAAAAAAAATATAGAATATGACTACACAATATTACACATATTTGCAAGTCAGCAACATAGAATGTAATTAAGTGAAATACAATACATACCACATATTGGATGAAGACGGTTCTAATACATTATTTGAATGTGAAGATTTTTTCGGGGTTATCTAAAGAATCCTTGCATAAAAACTATTGTTAAAATTAAAATATTAGAGGTGTGACACGCCCAAGTGCAAAGCAATTCAATCAAATGGACTTCATGCACCATCCTCCCGACAAAAAAATTATATTGGATGAACGACAGCATGCTAAAGGCATTTGAAGTAGTCGCTCAAAATGTATTTATCTACTATGGCACAAATATTTACACCCACTCACTTCAGTATAAATAGCACTTACATGAGCTGCATCCGCAAAACCACCTAAATATTAAAATATATCATATTTGCTAAAATGCACGAACTAATCGTAAATTAAATCCCATCAATTGCATAAATTTTAAATAGCCCAATATATTATCAAGATTCTCATGTATTTGTACTGCAAACCAATGCAATAAACTTTTTACAAAAATTCGTCAACTAAAAAATTATAAAATGACCTCTTAAATCATCCAAATATACAGTAGTGAAAATCCTCTATAATGAACTGCTTCCATAATAGACTTCCTCTATAATAACAATAACAATTAACTATAAATATATCGGAAAACAACCGACTTATCAGTTAGGTTAAAAACAATACTGGCTCAAGTAACGATCTGGAAACAGTTTTCTGAGCTTCTTACTAACGCCTCTGAGGTTAGCCGCTGGTTGTCTAGTCGATAACGCTCAACTTCGAGCAACCACCCCAAACCGAGATGCCGTAACTTAATTGAGGTAAAAATATAGACATTAGTTTTCTGATTTTTCTGCAAATTCTCATTGTAGCTTGGAGATATGAAAATGTCGTACAAACACCTCTCGAAATGCTTTGAAAGAATGGGTGTTACAGATATTGGCCGAAGCTGATTCATGTTTTCGACTGATTTCATTTTATTTTGAATAAGGCAGAGATTATAAATGTGTCTCAGAGGGCTAGCGAAGTTATGGGCATTCTGTTTAAATAACCAATATGGAAGGAGTTTTTTTGAGTTTGCTCAGTGAGATATAAACTTGATGCAGTGTGAGCTCTGGGGGCTATGATTTTTCTAGAGTAGTATTTATTTCTGGTTCTGAATAGTTGGCGTACGTCGAAATGAACATTCTCTTGTTCCTCTGTGTCTCTATTAGAAATGCTACTATTATCCTTGTGTGATTTTCCTAGTTTATGTTGAATTCCTTTATATAAGAATTAAATATGCAATAGTTTTATTTTTTCAGATGTAATAAATGCAATTATGGACTAAGCAAAAACCCCTCATTATGGAAAGCAATTCAAGGAGAAAATGTAACAAATATACATTAACAATACATACCCATATTGTTACACTGCAGTTACCCTGATCACAGCGTTTGCTATATACTTGCAATAAATACAAGAGTAACAAGTATTTTTTCATCCTCAATGAACTGAATCGTCTATAGTAACCAACCGCAATTCACTATAGAGGAGTTCTACTGTACTAGTTGCCAATAAATACATGCTTGTGGGACTATTGTAAGCTAAAGCATATCTCATAAATTGTAAATGAACACTTAAAGATTTCAGCAATTACAAGTAACTTTTGAGCTTTGCACAATAATGTCCTAGACTTGATGAATGCCTTGTTGGACTCATCGATGAAAGGAAATATGCTATAATCAAATGTAAGAAAAGGATGTGAATAACATATTACGCTAGGTGATTATGACTACGAGCTCATCAATAAAGATATTCACTTATCTTTATCACAATTACTACATTGTTCTCTATTTACATCAATTAATAATGCAAAAGAATTATCCAACATAAAGGAATTAAAACCTCTTGTAATAGCTCTTGAATATACACTGAGAAAAGAAAATCTTAAGAAACCAACAAATAAATCAAATACCCCTAGTATATAAAAAATTTTACCTTTCCCTTTCGGTTCAGAAATCTCACCATTAACAATCAAGCCACCCTAAAAAACTATGTAAAAATGTTAATGGAAAAATGACTACATCTTTAGCAAACGTTTCTAAGCCTGAATCTTTAAAGTAACGCAACAAATCATCGTGAAGATCGGCATCAGAATCATTAAAATTTTGACTAGCATCATCTATAAGACCTGGAAAAATTTATTAACGAATAAACTACAAGATTAACCAACCTTTATCATTCCACAAGCCTGACAATGGTATACATTGCGACATTGTCACAAAAATCTAAAATTCAAAAATGTCCCAAAAAATATAAATTTTTACAAGTATTCATTTAGTCAAATACCAAATTTACTAAAAATATTAAATGTTGAAATATAAAATTAAAATTTAAGTTTTATTATATCATAATTGCTTTTTAATGTGATTTTTTACTTTCTAAAATGGATATAACAATCACCGCCAATATGTGTGATGTTGGGACAACTTTCAAAATGGCTATTTACTAGGTATTTTGCGAATTTTTGATGTGTAAGTGCAATCACTTAACGCAAAGCCGTTGCGCTATTTATCTGCCCTGCGTAACCTTTTCTTAACATTGTTATGTAGAATTTTTTAAGCATTTAGTTAGACCATATGCATAAAAACGTGGTTAAATCGTACACATGTATGTCGAAATACATAGACAAGGACTCTATTAACCAAAAAAAGTCATGTAAGAGGAGTCCTAGGCCAGTGGTATCCATCCTAATTCAAGGCATTAGTGTAAGAACAAGAAGTTCAAGCCTCTTGTAAAATATTGCATTGGGCTTTAAAATTGTGGTGCTCTGTACTTTCAAATATGTTAGGAGTTTGGTGCTATTCAAGCTTGTTACTAGTTTCACTAAAAGACTTAAGGTTTTACAAGGATTTCATTTAAAATTATTACAAAAATTTATGTAATGTAAAGCCAACATTTTCTTGCATATCCTATATTTATTAATCGTTAAAGTATTCAGTGGCATACGCAAGGGAGAACATGTTTAGGTTTTCACAGTTGATTTCTATAATAGAAAATTGGTAAATATTAAAAAAATTAAAAGCTCACGTTGTAAAATGCATTTAGTATATTTTTTCAATATTTTCACAAAACTCTGCGATGTAATCTTTAGAAAATCCTGTGTATGGCCTTGAATGTATGCGTGTAAAATAGCAATTGATTAAACAAGCATGCTTGAATTGCGTTATTTCAGTAAGCGGTTTAGTGTCACCTGAATACCAGAAGGTGAAAAATTCTTGTATTGAGGATCATTATAGAAATACTGTTTTTTTGCTACATTTTGACGATGTCAGTGTGCTCTGCATGTGAAAATCTACACATTCTCCGAGTGTATAAACAATTTTATGGCACCACTCCAATTGGGTCCCTTAAAGTACAATAACGCTGTATGCCCTTCAAATATTTTGCTTCAAACTTAAAAAATATTTTTCTCCACGAATGCGAAATCTGTTGTCGCTTTCACAAAATTCTTCATTCGCGTTATTCCTATGACTAACTACCTAATTACTATTTTATCTTATCTTCTAAATTTAAGTCCTCTCTCTCTACTTAGTCTGGTCCTCTTTTTTCCTCTTCAATTTTGATAAGTCGTCTTCTTATCTTATATATTGTAAATGCTCTTCCTGTTCTTATTAATACTTATAGTTTTGTTAAAATACTTTATTTTTAAATTTTATTTGTTTTAACGCCTGCGAATAAAGTTTTTGTTGTTGTTGCTAGTAAAAATTCGGAGGGGTGAAATAGAAGTTTTTCTATCACATTTCTTGAGCATTTTGAATCGTTCGGCTGGTTTCTTTATTTTTCAATCAATCGTAAAAGCCAAAAACTTAACTATATTAGATGTGTTAATTATGGCATGAATCGCGTATGAACTAAGCTTATCCCTATTAGTAATTATTATGTTAGCACTTTGCGTTCACAAGAAGGCCATTTTTGTAAAGAGGTTCTTATTTTGTTCAAAGCCGCAATGGATGTTAGGTCAAAATTCATGTGAGGTTAAATTTACCATTTAAATCAGATTTGAAGATAAGGAAATGTTCTTCTAATGTCACTTGTGGCCCTCTATCACTGGAAATGCTTCCATAGGATACAGGAAATAACGATCGGATAAGCAACTAATTATTAGATCAAATGCTTTACTCATATCGAACATGCAACAGTACATCATACCCGTTATCTAATCGAATCAAATATCATACTGAGGACAATGCAGGTTGACTTCTTTTGATAAACCGAAATTGTATCTAGGTCATTTATTCTCTTCTCTGAACGGTTACAAATCGAGTACTGAAAAAGTTTGACGTCATCTCGCTTTATATATGAAAATCAAGCTTGGCAAAAGCCGTGCGTATAGGTTGCGAGATAAAGTCAAAAACACTATTAGGTAAATCGGGGAAAGTATTCTAAGTCGCGTGAAGAAACATCAGCAGGATTTTCCTGCGAACATACCCACTTCACTCTAATATTTCTAACAAAAAGTAATAAATCCACCATTAATGAAAGTTCTAAATTCTGAAATTGCACTATCTTATACTTATTAGCACCGAGTCTGTGTATACCGTAGAGTGAGGCTTTGCAAAAGAATGTGACTGCTAGGGTAAGGAGTTCCTTTGTGTGAATGTGCCACTCTTTGTTGACGATTTCCATTGAGTAATGATGAGGAATCTCATATACAGAATTCGGATTAACGTAATCTATCCATGGCAGCATACAGCGAACGAATAAAACCCCACGGGCGAATAGCGGCTAAGCGAAGGCCAGATGACCCAAAACTCGTTCCTGCATATTCCCAGAGATGTTCGTAAGATCCATCGCCAGAATCGAACCGATTATGATTTCTCTTTCTTTTGTGAGTGTTAACCGAGAGCGTGGAATGTCCAAGTAGAATCCAAGTACTTCTGATTCTCTTAGTGTAGTTTGGTTTGATTTCTCTGGATTCTCATTTCATTGGGGTTTGCAACTTATAGTATAGCATGCTTTATAAAATTTGAGTTTGAATATTTGTTTTAATTGTTAACTATGTTTTTAACACTTTGCAATTTATTAATGTACAGTACTGTGCATTACAATTGCAACACCTACATATTTTTGTCAATTGTAATGTTAGGCTTTTTTCTTAATTTTCTAATTATTTTGATATAGTTTCATTGTATCCTTGACACTTACTTAAGTTATATTTAGGCTAAGCAATTGCTGTTCAAGCCAACATTTTCCATTCCATAGAAGAATTAGTTCCATAGAGGATTATTTATCCTTATTCTTCTTGCCGTCCATTTAAACACTTTCACACGTATTTGATCGAAATTAATCGTTTATTTATGACAACTAGCACTGCATTTATCTTGAAGATCCTTCAGAGAATACTATTTTGTCAAATTTTAATCAATGTGTTTACCTGTCATGCATAAGCATTGAAATGTTACTCTTCTTCATTCTTATTCTTTTACTTAATTCAAACAGAATTCCATGCTTCATTCATACTGCATAGAATTCTGTAAATTAGCTCTAGCATTGATTTGGGTCAGTTCAGTTTTAGCCCCGATCTTGTTCACGATTTATAACTCATTTATATAGCAGTTTCTAACTTCTCATAAAATACCTTATGATATCTATGCTGATGACATGCAACTGTCGAAGAGGAAGTCCATGATTCACCAAAAAACTATCTCTCCACGATAATTGGGGAGCTATCTCAATTGATGAAATGTGGCTTCAATAATGTAAAGACAAAGTTTTTAACCAGTAGTAGGGCTTCGGGTTGCGATCCTATTATGAATCTGGGGTGCATGTTTGACAGTAGCATGTCGAAAAGACCGCAATTGAATATGAAAATAAAATCATCAAATTTCATCTTATGAAACATTGCTAAGATACGAGAATATTTAAATGTTACAAGTACTACAATGGTCAACTATATCAAATTGGGTCTTGTCATTTGGAAGGCCTTCAAATTGTTCAGAATAGATGTGCCAGGTTGGTTTTCAATCAAGGCTACCGGAAAGAATGTCTCCGACAATTTTGGAGTTGCACTGGTTGAGAGTGAAACAGGAATATGTACAAAATTTGCCTAATAATTTGGAAATGCCTGCATAAAATGGGGCCTCTATACCTAACTGGAATGGTTCATATCAATAAAGGGAATTGAGATCTCAGGGGATTGCTCATGATACCCAGAACCAGGAGAAATTCGACGGAAAAGCATTTTCAGTGTGTGCTCCAACAGTATTTAAGGGACTACCTCTTGAAGTACGCCAGTCCTCGGGCGTTAGAGAATTTAAAAGAAATGTACTATCTGTTCATCAATCAGTTCGGCGACATGAATATAGTATACATGTATATTATTGATTTTGTAATTGCCTATTTGAGTTGTGAAATAATAGCAATAATAATAATTAAAATAGGGTTCGTTTTATACTATGGTAAATTCTAATTTGGTGTACTGAGCGGGCTCTTGGAATAATTGACACTTTTTTTCATGAATAATTACAAGATGAGGCCGAAACTCAAGTATGTTTATAAGCAGACCGAAATCTCCCATATACCAAAGTTTCAGGCTATTCGCTTAATTTTTACAAGAATAATAATAATAATAATAATAATAATCAATGACTTTATTTAGCCGCTGAAGGCATACACAACAAAAAAAATAAATAAAAACAAGTCAAGTTTTACGGCAGCGAGGACAGTCACAGGAGATGAAATAGGAGCAAATGGAAGAGTAGGCGAAGTTGGAGAAGGGCTCGGCAAAGAGGAAAGCCATCAAAGATTTCTTGAAGCTCGGTGGCGGGGAAAAGAAATCAATCGCTGTTAGAGGGTTGCGAGTCAAGATGTAATTAGCAGCAGTACAATCACGATTGAAAAACGAGTGAAGGGTGCGATGTTTCTTTGTACGACGAATGGAGAAGGTGACAACATCAGCAGGAATTAGAGAACTTAATGAAATCAAAAGGATCAAGATCCAATTTGCGAGTCAGTAGTCGATTGAACAGAAGGAGATCACAGGCATGGAAGTAGAGTGGGGAGCTCAGGCTTGGAATGAAGAGAACGCAGGAAGGAATAAGGGTCTTGAAGAGAACCGGACGAGAAGCTGGACAGAAAAGAGACTTTGTCAAGTTCCATAAAATTGATAACATCTTCTGTGAGAGAAGCAAGCTTCGGAGTAGCAGTAGTACCAGAATGGCGTTTGTAAGACTCCAATTTATTCAAGGAGTGCACAGTAAGGGACGAAAAATAGAAAGGAAGAGAAGCACGCTTTTTCCGCCGACGAGGAACATAAGAAGAAATGACTTGATGAAAGAAAGTGAACCAATCGTCAACTGAGAAGGAATCACTAAAAACGGGCAGCGAAGATGAGAGAGCAGCANAAAAATAGAAAGGAAGAGAAGCACGCTTTTTCCGCCGACGAGGAACATAAGAAGAAATAACTTGATGAAAGAAAGTGAACCAATCGTCAACTGAGAAGGAATCACTAAAAACGGGCAGCGAAGATGAGAGAGCAGCATTAAGTGACAGAAAGTCACTGTTAAATCGAGCATATTGTGGAGCAGCCGGATTAGCAGATGGAGAAGTAGAGTTGACAAACAGATTGAAGCTGACGAATGAGTGATCTGACAGCTGAGCAGGAACATGAATTACAGATATGTCAAATATATAATCGGGGTGAGAGCACAGAACCAAATCAAGCAGAGAGGAGCTGGAAGTAGGAGAAAATGCAAGTTGTTCAAGAGAATAGCAGGCAAAAACTTCAGACTCATAAGTGTCAGTAGAGTCGAACGCATTCCAGCAGACATTAGGAAGATTGAAGTTATCACAAACAAGAAAATGAGGACAAATGGAAAAGCCAAGATGACGAGAGAGGTAGGTAGACTGCTCATGAAAAGACTCGAACATAGATGATAAATCAGCAATGGGAATGCGAAAGCACTTTTTGAAGGAGGGTTGTAAACGCAGAGCAGAGAAACATTGTGGTCACTGAGAACAACAGCACAGCCACAACAGAAATCGAAAGAAATGGGACGGATGTCAAGGTTAGGAAGACGAGAGGCAATGAGAACACCACCATGGCGACCACTGGATCGATCCATACGAGAAAGAACTTTAAGAGTAGAGTTGGGAAAAACAACACTGTCAGCAATGGCAGGATCAAGCCAGGTTTCAGTAATGAAAATGAAGTCAACATAAGACTGCAAGAAGAAATTGTAAAAGCTGAGACGACGGTTCAAAGATACAAGACTGTGGGCATTGGCAAGCAATACGGAAAAGCCAGTGTTACGGGGAGGAGGAAGATCAGAGTGAGATAGTCAGTCACGACGAGGTGCATTACGGCGGCGGGGACGAAGGCCAAAGGATTTGGTGGTNGTGTCAGTAGAGTCGAACGCATTCCAGCAGACATTAGGAAGATTGAAGTCACCACAAACAAGAAAATGAGGACGAATGGAAAAGCCAAGGTGACGAGAGAGGTAGGTAGATTGGTCATGAAAAGACTCGAACATAGATGATAAATCAGCAATGGGAATGCGAAAAGCGCTTTTTGAATGAGGGTTGTAAACGCAGAGCAGAGAAACAATATGGTCACTGAGAACAACAGCACAGCCACAACAGAAATCGAAGGATAATGAATCGAAAGAAATGGGACGGATGTCAAGGTTAGGAAGACGAGAGGCAATGAGAACACCACCATGGCGACCACTGGATCGATCCATACGAGAAAGAACTTTAAGAGTAGAGTTGGGAAAAACAACACTATCAGCAATGGCAGGATCAAGCCAGGTTTCAGTGATGAAAATGAAGTCAACAGGAGACTGCAAGAAGAAATTGTAAAAGCTGAGACGACGGTTCAAAGATACAAGACTGTGGGCATTGGCAAGCAATACGGAAAAGCCAGAGTTACGGGGAGGAGGAAGATCAGAGTGAGATAGTCAGTCACGGCGAGGCGCATTACGGCGGCGGGGACGAAGGCCAAAAGATTTGCGCTCATCGTCAGAGAGGCGGTAATAACGAATCAAGACGCCTTCAGACCACACATCAGGATTCATGAGTGCACGATGAGACTCTTGATCGCAGACAACATGGAAGGATACAAATGGAGAGTCAGGACGTGGAGGAATGGAAATGACATCATCAAATTGTAGAGAGGACGAACGAAGGTGGTCAGCAACATCTGAGGTGGACACAGAAGCAGCAAAACGGCCAACATAGATATGAGCTTTGCGGGGAGGCGGCGGAAGTGAACTAATAGGAACAGCAGGGAGACGGCAGGAATCACTAGAACCAAAAACTGGACGAGGACGATTACGTTTAGTTGATGAAGGGATAGACTGCTTGTGAGGATGCGGTAGAGCAGAAGGAGGAGCAAGCGCGGGTGTGAAAGTCGGAGCAGGATGACTGGGGAGAGATGAGACAGAACGTGAGGCAGCAGCACTGTAGGAGAACATTTGGGATTGTAGTGAGGTAACATCAGAGGAAAGCTTTGTGAGGGAGTCAGATAATGATGATATGACGCCAGGGCCATCATTGGAGGACGGAGTCGAGGTGAAAAGAGCAGTGACCGCTTGGCGCAACAAAGAAATGATGGCGTCTTTCTTCAGACCACCAACAGCGGAAGCAAACTGGGCATCGCTCAAATTTTTGAGGTCGGACAGCGAAATTGGAGGCATAGCTGAAATCTAATTAAACTGTGTAATAAACAGGCAAATGAAATTTGCCTTTAAAATTAGTATGGAAAAGGTACCGAGCGGACCCAATAATTACGCAAAATTGTACAACGCGGACTGAATAATTACAAAACCGTACTTACGGACATAATAATAATAATAATTTGGGGCGCCTGGTACAAAAATAATGAGATTCTGGGGCGCTTCGTACAAAAATTAGAAATTAGTGTCATTCGTATTTTTTCACAAAAATAATTGAGGGCGTTTCTTATTTTTTCAGCTTTTTTAAGCAAATATGGTGTGTATTGATTTTTTCAAATACATTACTGGTGTTTATATTATAGATGCATTAAGCAAGCGTGTGCTTTTATTTTAAAAGAAAATCAAGCATCAAATGGTTTGTATTGAGAAAATGTCCAAAATTTTCAAAATTGCATAATGCAAAAAATATAGAGCCACTAAATTTATACTACACAACAACATAGCACTTTCTATTTTAAATGATAAAACCTCGAAAACAATTTGGAATATATTTTCTGAATAACTTCCGCATCATATTGTTCATGTTTTTCTTGGAGAATATTTTTAATATCATCTTTTTGTATTGTTGAAATTGAATTTTCAAAGGATTTCATTAGTGATTTTTCATAATCAGTAAACTTAGAGTTCCCCGAAATGTATGAATTGACTTAATAAATCTAACTCTTTTATGTTTTGAAACCTTAGATTTTTTGGAAGGTTTTAAACTAGAAAAGTAGTCATAATTTGGATCATCGTTTTCATCATCTGATTGTTTAGGATGATCCTGAAATTTTTGTTTTCTCGCAAATTTAGGCTTTTCCTTACCATTTAAATCAATTAAGTTAAATCTGTTTTCCATTCCATCTTGACTAAAAGACTTATTCTCCGAATTTTCTTCATTTCGTAATTCTTGACACTCATCATCTTCATTGTTTTCTTTCTCAAAATGTTCATTTACGTCATTAACTGACTTCTCTAGTGTGTCATTGTAAAAATCTATCAGAGTGTGGAATGTTAATTTTTCTGCTTCAGCAACATAGTTTTTCTTTGCCGTCATTTACTGTGTGTCCAGTTTGGAAGAAGTGTGCCTGGCGTAATGTTTCTGACAATGAATTGCGTTCTACAAATGTATCTCACATTTTACGCACTGAAGTTCCATTAAATCTATACTTTGCTGTAAATGGAAACGAACTGGGTATAATTGAGTTAATCAAAAATGACATTGACGTTTCAATTGTGTTTCTTGGGCTAGCAAACACAAATATTGGTTTTTTAGCAAATTCGCTTTCATATTGCAAAAACATGCGCTTAAGCCACTCTCTCTGATCACTGCGAATTTTAGTGCGGGCCGTATATTTATATCCTGTTTTGTGATCATTGGATGCTATAAAGTCATTTTCATCGTGATACTTTTAGGGCCACAAGTGGACCAGGTCTGACATTTAATTTTAGAGACACTTTAACGAAATTTAAAACTTTTTGTATTTTGTAAGTGAGTCCTTCAGAATTCAATTTTTTTGTTTTTTTCACTTGAGACATTTCTTGCAACTTCAACAGTAGGAATCTTTGAAAACATGTCTTCCTCCGTTTTCTGTTTTTCTCGTCCACCTGATTTAAAATACACTGAAAATGTTGTTGACCATGCAAATTTATTTATATGGAGTTCTGATTGCTTATATGTTTTGACATAATTGACAAATGACGCCAGAAATGTTAATAAATGTAATACTGAAGATACCTTGTAATTATGCTCTTTATAATTACGAATAAAGACAACAAGATTTTCTGGGAATGGCATTTCTTTTGTTGATTTAATGACTTCTAATAAAAAATTTTTCCTACAAAACGTCAACTGTTTTTCTATACTTCCATCAGCTTGTTTAGAAGATAATAAAAGATTTCTTTTGTAAAAATAAAATTCATCTATAATTTTTTGATTTTTTTTCTGATGGGCGTATCTGATAAGAAATATCTTCTCACATCAGGTAGCAATAGTTTGTGATTTGCGGTATCAGTAATAATTGTTCATTGTGTTTTGCATTTAATTCTATGTCGACTTCTGTTTTTAAACCGCAATTTACAACTTGGACATTCCAAAATGAAAGCAAATATTTGCGGTCTGAGAAAGAAACATTTCTATGAATCCGTACATAATTTCTGATTTTTTCAACAGCCTTATTGCAAATTACACAAGTAGCTTTTTTCGAAGGTTTATTTCTGTGGTTCTGAAATTGAAAATCATTAAAGATAATATAAAAAGCGCCTTACCGAAGTTTTTTCAACTCTTTCTCTTAGTGACTGCCTAGATGTTGAAGGTTTATTCCCAAAATCATCCGGGATTCAGATATATCATTATTCATTAATAAATGCAACATACACTATCATTTGTGAATTCCATCTAAAACACATAAATTCCTTAAATATAGTGATTTCTGAGAAAATAGACTTATAAAGTTAATCAGAAGCCTATTTTATATCAAAATTAATTAGATTTTCGGGCGCTTTGTCAAATCTCGACTTAGATAATAGGGCGAAAAGTGGAAAATAATTAGGGTTTAGGGCGATAAGCATTAAATTACAATAACTGTACAAATATTTACAAGTTTCTTGTTCTGACATAATGGGGGGTTTATAAACATTGAAATATAAATTTACAATTAAAAAATAACTTGCTTCAAATACATTATTTAAAAGAAAAATGTATAATGTGAAGAATTTAATCTTTCAGCCTGTTAACAATATGTATCATAGACACAACAATTTGCACCTCGCAGTATCAAACTTAACAATAAATATCTAAATATACACTCTGCATACAATTATACAAATCGCCCATCTACCTAATCATTTTGTACAGAACGCCCTTAATTTGAATGTAAATCTAATCAATTTTTATACCAGACGCCCGCATTCCTAATAATTTTGTACGCATCGCCCTGAATTCTAATGGATTTTGGGCCTCATATATTCGCTGAAAAGCAACTAGCAATGTTTGAGATTAAGAGGCAATGTGGGCATATGCTAAAAAAAACACCCTTGTAAAAGTTTCAGCTCAATTGATTAAAAAACAAAGGTGTTAAGTGGAAAAGGGCGCCTCGTATAAAGGGAAGAGNCGCACAGCCGTATCATTTGTCCATGCGACTGTGTGATCTTGCTGAAGCCTGCTAGTAGTTTGACAAGTTTACAATAACCTGAACAGAAATTATAATTCAGTTCAGATACATACTTTAATTAGTTTGGAAGGATTTTGATCCTGGTCTCAGCACAAGCTATTTCAATTATCTTTATCGTAATTTTTTCAGTTCCATTCTGTTCAAAATCGAATGAAGATTAAATTATTGAATGTCATGTTTACATGTATGTATGGCGATGATATATTGAAAAATTCACACAGTAAGCTGCTATGCATCAGTAAATTTTTGTAGATAATTTAAATATAAAATATTTATATATGCACATATAGGTTTGAAACTGTAAAATTAGTAACGAATGTTAGATGTCATTAAGGGGCATTGATGCAGTAACTTAACTATTATCATTTGACATTAAATAATTTTTGTTTTTCTATTCGCTATGCTTTGTATGATTCATACTAAATTTGATTATCTTACTGCAATTTGTAACTGTTCTTAAAAATATTTATATTTAGCATGGAATGTCCCCAAGTTCTAATGCTTGAGTGTGATCCTTAATATGTTCCAGTTACATGTTATTGCCATTAAAATCTTTTTTAATTATATTTTACTAATTTGATTGGATTGGAAATTGATGTTTTCTTGAAACTAATGATATTTATAGCTAAATATGCTAATTCAATCTTTATTTTTCTTTAGATTCCATAGCTGNTGTAAAAGTTTCAGCTCAATTGATTAAAAAACAAAGGTGTTAAGTGGAAAAGGGCGCCTCGTATAAAGGGAAGAGGGCGTTTGGTACAACTTTCATCCCATTTTCAGCTACCAAGCGCCCATAATTCTTTTAATAATAATAATAATAATTTTGCACAATGTTAATTAGTGTTGATGTCAAAGTCATTGAAATGCCAATAACAAGAAATACTATCTGCAGATTAATAAAGGATGGAAAAATTTCCTAATTATGAAGGAAAATGTATTTTTAATAGGTTTTTCAGCATTTTTAGTTATATATATTTTGTATTCTAAATAGAGTACCGAAAGAAAATTTGGCGTAATAGGTAGTAAATTATGATATAGATCTAATATATAATTTGAAGCATAACAGTACATTTACAAACTTTTGAAACTTGAGATGTGTTGCAATTTTACTGTAGAATACTGTATACAGAAGAACGCTTTACTTAATAAAACTCTTTTCGTAATATAATGTAATTCATCAGTATCAAGATACGGTCAATAATAGCTAGTGATCATGACCGAACGCGGGAAACATGTTCGAACTGGATTTTTGGGACATTGCTGGTTCGGGTGGGGAAGCTTGTTCATTTTTGAAAAAACTTACTACAGCTAACAACTCTGTTCTTTTCGAATAACAATAGGTCCGCAGTGCTCAGTCTGTCTAAAGTTGCTCTCAAACTGTTCTCAATACCAACAATTATTTTTAGTGTTGCGTGCATCCTGATTTCGTAGACAAGCGACCTATCTCAATTCTTGGGTGTGGTTTTTGTGTGTTTTAGTATTTGAGTCAAAATTATTTGTTTGGTGCTTGTTTTGAAAATCAAAACAAAGAATTTGAGACTAATACTTTTCATATGTCCGAACTCCATACATTGAGGTCTGAACGGCTAATATATGTCGAACATCAGCTCTCCCTATTAGTTATAAATTTCGTTTCATACACGTAATCAAATCGCAAGTTTTTAATTAGAAAGTCAGTTGCGAATCCCAAAAAACTTGTTTGAAAGGCTGTTTTCGAAACACCCTAATTTCCATAAATGAATTAAGGATAGTCAATCTTTGTACTACAATATCTGCAAATATTGGAAATAGCCTTCAGAACTCATAAATAAGTATTGTGAAAGTTCCTCGCAGTGAACATTGCTTGATTTATTCTATTTTTTGAGAACGTCGAAAAAGGGGCTGACTTATTTGCTAGTTTGCTAGAGAACCTTGGTAATTTATCCTCATACTAATGAATTATCCTACAATTTATCTTATTAACTGTGATTTATATTCTGTTTCAGATGTTTGCTCAAAAAAGCCGAATGGAAGTAAGTCTTTATCGATTTTAGATATATAAATTCATATTTTATATGCAAATACATTTTTTTTAATAAAATATAGTTTCCAAATGAAATCTTTGCATAATTTGAATAGAAAACTAAGTAAATCATGAATTATACCAATTTTAAATTCAGAAAAAAATTAAATTTAATTGGTAATAAAGATCCATCTATTATAAAACCTTTCATTTTATCTATTATTTAAAATATAAGTCAGAAATATGAGACCTTCTACATTGGCGAAACTAAAAGACATTTGAAGACAAGAATTCAAGAACATCTATATTGACATTTATGTTCCGAAATTTATATGCACTCAAAAATACACAAAGCATCAGACTACAGTAAAATCTCTCTACAAAGTACTTGAAGGGACTACCCAGAAAAGTACGTTATAGCGAAAGTTCGCTATAGCGAGTACTAATATCTAATGCATTATTTACAATTTTAATACAATAGTTAACGGTACTTAGGTATTTTGTTAATATTTACCGAACATTTTACATGTAATGTATATACAGTAAAACAAAGACTTTTAATTGTATTAATCATAATAGGTATATTGTAACAGACAATTAAATAGTACTAAACGACATGTACTTAAAATGATAGCACTGGCTAATACAGAAGTGGATGAAAAATCGAGTTAAAAAAATAGAACATGTAGTTATATGAACTGACAAATTTGGATACAGTAACTACACATGATAAAAATGTTATTCAGATGACAGTTTAAGATAAATTTGATAAAAGTTATACGTTTGGTTTCTTTGTAAAATACATCAGTGATATTTTTTGACGAAGAGACTGTAAAGCAGACATCTGGTGGGCATTATCTATTTTATTAAGATATGTAAAGATTACTTCATTGTCTTTAATGTCTTTGACTTCAAAATAACGTTGAAGGGTAGCCACTGATTCCATTGCTGAATTGAATGTAGGTGGAAGAAGAGGGTCTAATGTATCACTACAGTGTGTCAGCATCGATTTGAAGATAATCAGCGGCAGAGACATCATCTGGGAGTTGGCCAAATTCCCGAAGGCGTTCGAGAAAGGTTGCCAAAATCTGCAGAAAGAAGAGGAGCCGCGTCTTTATCATCGACCGTGACCGACTTCTTGAATCCGGCTGTGCGAAAGCAATTGTAAGGTTAATGACGTTGATGTCCCAAACCATGCGAGTCCATCGGAGACTCTGTAGAATATGAGTGTGTGATACATTCGTTTCAAGTGAAGATAGCAGATGTTGGGGAAGCCGACGTCGGTAAAAGTCTTTATTATAACCATGTCACAAGGCTGAAGGTGGCTTGTACAGTTGGGAGGAAAGAATTCTGGGTGAATTAATTTCAGCTTCCAGACCATATCTGCTGGATGTGCGCTGCAGTTGTCAATGAAAAGAATCACACAGCGGCGTTTCTTTTGAAATCGAAGATCAAGTTTGTTAAGCCAGGAAGAGAACATTTCACCTAAAAGAATCAAATGAAAAAATTACAAAATTATTTGTACTTAGGATAAGTTGAATTGAAATATGTAAAAGCACTGATCAACTTACTTGTCATCCAGGCTTTTCGGTTGCTTGTGTATTCAACAGGTAGCGTCTTCACATTTTTTAAAGCTCTTGGCTTTAACGACTTGCTGATAACTAAGAGAGGCAGCTTTTCAGAGCCATCCATATTGGCAGCGATAAAAAATGTCAACCGCTCTTTGCTATTCCCGCCATGGCACTTGTCACTTTTGAGGGCTAGCGTTTTGTTAGGTAATGTTTTTAAAAAAGCACAGGTTCATCAACATTGAAAATGTCGCGTTCACTAAAATGTTCCAACAGTTTTGGTAGTCTGTCTTTGAAGCTTGTTACATCATTCAGTGGTACGACATTACTCTCACCACAGACTGAACGAAAGCTTATGTCATGTCTTCCTCTAAAACGAGATAACCAGCCTTCACTTGCCTCTAACTCTTCATAACCAAGAACAGCAGCCAACTTAGCTGCTTTTTCACGAAATAGCGGGCCTGATACTGGGATGTTCATTTCTCTGACTTGATTAAACCAGATCATCATGGCTGTATCTAAGTCTTCCATCGATGTTTTCCTCAATGTCTTTGAAGAATTGTGCATCGAGTTGGCGTACTTTTCTTTCCCCTTCCAGATGGTATTCACTGTTGACTTAGATCATACTTTCGACATATTTTAACCTGGGTACATTTCTTCGATTCGAATAAGGATATTATCTCCTTTTTCGTGTCTAAAGAAATTGCTTTGCGTTTTATTTGAGACATGATAGATCAACTGCAATAGTCATTGCAAGCAGCTATACTTATGTATACAAAGACAGGCCCCAAACGCTTCTGATTGGTCATATAGACTAAATCGGCAATCGTTGCGCGCAAAAGCATTATTGTAGCACTACGATGTAATGCGCCGAGATGTACAGACTACGCAACGTGAATACAACAGCCGTGCTATGGTGGGTGCAGTAACACATTATTTGTGATTGAGGGGACCAAATTGAAGGTAGGTTTTAGCGAAAAAGTACGTTATAGCGAATAAAGTACGTTACAGCGAAATTTTAAGTAGGAATTTTTAGGACATTTTCAAGAGACT
>CABFPE010000412.1:429503-464507 GCA_900660155.1 Hofstenia miamia | reverse complement strand
TTATATATACAGGATGCGTAATATGTTTGGAAACATGTTTATTTATTAGTTAGAAAATGACCAATCAAATACAGGATAAAGATAAAAGAGAAATAATTACTATTTTCGATACGTGTTTACATTCAACGGTTGATTTTTGCTTTAGACTTTCTTTCCTTTAATTGGTGTCAAATGGAACAAAACGAGCTGCTATTGTGGAATTGTATCAATGTGGAAAACGCCAATGTGAAATATTTCATGCACTTAAGCAGCACAAGATTAGTAGAAGTGTTATTTCTAAAACAATAATGCGATATCAAGAGTTGGGGACATTGGAAAATAGACCAAAGTAAGGGCGTTCTGTAACTGCAGCTACAGCAAAATTGAAGAAAATTGTTGCTAGTCGAATAGGTCGTAAAGAGACAGCTGGGCTATAAGTCATTAGGGTTTTCCAAGCGACACATCCTCACGATTGCTGCTATGAAAAAACGAATGAAGTGTTGTAAAATTCTCAAGCTGAGGTTCGCAAAAAGAATGCATCAAAATATTCTCTTTACAGATGAGAAGATTTTTACGATTGAACAATCATTCAATCGCCAAAATGACCGCATACTTACAGCAACTTCAGACATTCCCACTAGTTTGAACATTGTCAGCAAACAAGGCATTCCTGTCTCTGTGATGGTGGGGGCCGGAGTAGTCTTCACTGGACGGACACCACTGATTTTTATAGACAAAGGTGTCAAAATGAATGGTGAGTTCTACTGTCAAAATAATTTGGAGGCAGTTGTGAAACCTTGGGCGCAAAATCACTACAAAGACAGGCAATGGACCATGCAGCAAGACTCAGCACCAGCACACAGAGCAAAAGAACCTGTCGAGTGATTGTGCAACAATTTTCCTGATGTGATACTTCCTGAGGATTGGGTACCATACTCGTCAGACTTGAACCCTGTGGATTTTAGTATTTGAAGTATAATAGATGCAAACGCTTGTACTATTCCACACAACAACATCCAATCTCTACAACGATCCTTACAACGAGAATGGAACAAAATTCCTAATGAGATATTGCGTGCTGCTGTTAGTTCTTCCCCAAGAAGAATACACAAGTGCATGAAAGCTAAAGGTGGCTATTTTGAGTAGCATTTAGTACAAATGTAGTCTAATGATATTGTTATCGAAATTGAATAAATTTTTTCTCTTGTAAATGGGTATATTTTTTATTATGTGCAATTAAACATTTGATTCCAAACTTATTACGCACCCTCTCTCTCTCTATATATATATATATATATATATATATATAAACTTAAAAATCAAGTAATTGAAATGTAAGCAATATTTTTACTGAATATATTTAGTAACCATGGATTGGATGTTTGAATATTTATTTTTATCGTTATTGATGAACTTCGTTATGATGAATTTGACCACTGGCCACAACATATTACAGGAAAGCAAAATCAAATGCAGCAAATGTGATGTTTTTCTCTGTGTTTATGATGATCCAACTTACTTTTTTGTTTGTTTTACATAATTGGTGATTTTAATTTTATCATCTGTTAATTTTATTAGTTTAGATCTTGTCAACTGTTTTTAAGCAGAGGCTCATTTAGGATTTTTAAAACGGTGGGGGGGGGCTTACACCCATTTTAATAGAAAAAAAATAGTGAATAAAAAGTTTTTTGAACGAAATGCAATTGTCTTTTTTAGCAGCAAATTGATTGATGACATCTTGAAATTAAGTGAACTATTTTCAATTTTGAGGAAAAGAGAATATTTTAATTAAGTGTTCGGTCGACCAGACAAGATGTATCTGCCTGTAAAATATCCAGTGGATTGGCCATGGGTTTAAGACAAAGTGCTAATTTGCAAGCAAGTTCAATTGATGTGCTCCACAGCCATATTCTATATTCGCAGGTTTAATCTGTTTAATAGTTTTTTCATCTTGTTCATGTACTCAGCGTTATCCGTAACCAACCCAATAACCTTGCATTTGTATTCTTGCTCAATTTTTTCAATATTATCAGTAACAATTTCGGTTAAATGCTTCGCAGTGTGACGGTTTTCTTCAGTAGCCTATGATTCAATTAAATAATTGTGTGCATATGAGCATACTGAAAAACCAATAATTGGTTTGTTGGTCACATCTTACCAGCCATCCAAACAGTGTTGCTTTTTTATTTGTGAGATTAGAAATTGCAGTATTTTTCAAATGTGAGTGAACGTTGTTCAGAATTATTCCAGCCACATTTTTTTGCCTTGGAATTTGACATCCTGGCCGGAGGCTGTTTATAAATGCCTTGAAGTATGGGTTTTCGGCGGCTCTGAAAGGCACATTACAAGCATAGAAAAATTTTCCAAATTCGATAACCAACTTTGTTTCTGGTCTTGAGTAGTAGAAACGGCGTATTCGTCCATACGCGGTTGTTTTCCTCTTGGCGCGGCCGAAGAAGACTGGTTTGAAGACACATGCAATTTTTCAAAATGCGCTCTCATTCGCCCAGCGTTTTTTGCAGTCTCGAAGTTGCATGTTCTACATTTGACGCAATTTATTCCAATTTCTGAAAATTCCGCCCAGATTGCGTCACGTTTACGACCAGTATTGTCTGGGCTAGGCATGGAATCTGAAATATATTCTCTATTGGAAATGATTTCTTAGTATTAAGTATTTCTTAGAAAAATAACACCTAAAAATAACATTGAAAAATAACATGTGTTAATAACAGTGTTATTAACACGTTAATAACATCTCTTGTTTTTAACATGCCAACCCTGAATCAACCTTCATTAAATTGCTTTGACACTGATTATTGGTACAAAATTTATATAATATTGCAAACCTAGAATAAGAAAAATGTAATGCCATCTGATAAATCAACGACAATAAAAGTCCATGGGAATCAAACAATCAAAAGCCTATGCATCTGTGTTCAGCTAATCGGCAGCTACAACAACGTATTTCGAGATGGTTGTTTTACCAGAATGGTTTAGGAAAAAAGTATTCTCAAAAGGTGTAATGGTTTGGGGAGCTATTGGATATAATGGAAAACTAATTTGCATTTCTGTGAGCAAGAACGAATCCGACTATTTTATCAACAGGTTATTGAAACTTATTTACCGTGACACAGGGAAGATTTTTTTCTTCATGCAAGATAATGCACCAACTCATGTCGCAAATTCAAGCTTGCGAGATTTTGGTGAGAATGATAAAACTCTCCATTACTGGGCATCACATTTGCCGTATTGCAACCCAATAGAAAATCTGTGGAGAATACTTGTAAAGAAAATTATACCAAATGAAAGGTCCTATCACAATCAAAGAAGCTTGGAATTCACTGGATATCACATTGGTAAAGAACGTTATCCTCATGGAATTAGTAGCAGCTAATGGAAGTCCAGTGTTTAAATATTAACAATCAGTAAAGGTTGATTATCATTGTACAGCATAGCATGTGTCAATTGATATTGATATCATCCGCATCAGAGATGCAAACGGGTCCCGGGTCAAGGTTTTTAGAACCGAGTTGCCGGGCTAGTTCTTTGAAAAAATACTGCACAACCGGGTCAAAGCTAATATTTGTATTCCAATTTAGTATTTCCAACAATCCTGTTAAATTCAATATTTTGACATTTTTTTTATTGTTGAATACTATTTTTATCCAGTAAGCATGACATGACAATTCATTTATTGCATTGTAATTAAAGGTGCGTTCAGACGAACAGATATTATTATACAATATTGCCAAGACCAAGTAGGTAATTTCTGATTGTTGAAACAAACGAAAGTACTTGTTTAAAGTTTCCTTGTAATCATAAAATTGAACAATATAATTAAATTTCAATACATTCAGGAATTCTGGTATATAGTGACTTCAATTAGTAATACATGCATGCAAAAATATTGAGAATTTAGTAGCATAATTTGTGAAAAACCAATCTTGTTTCATTGAAAGGAATAACTGTTTTTTGTTAAAAAAAAATTGGAACATTTAGAATTCAATATCGTCAGGATTCATTTTGAAGTGTAAATTGTTGAGCTTCAAAATCCTCGTATTTTAAGACAATCTGTCCCCAAAACAAAGTCGTTAATTACTGATCGTTCAAATGAATAATGTGCGTTCAGACGAGAATCTTTTGAACTACGTCAAAAGGTGTGTTCAGATGCAAACTTATTGTGCGCATCTTTTGATGGAAGTGCGTTCAGACGAGCATCTTTTTGATGCAAGGCCAGTTGTTTATTCAGCAATTAGTTTAACAGGAATTGTGTTTTTCTATAACTGGGAAATTTATAATCAACACTTCAATTACTGATTCAAAATATTAAAATTAAAAATGAATTTGATTGGATGTTTAATTCTATAGATATAGTTTGCATTATTAAAATATGGAAATGGAAAACAAGCTGAATGCACTTAAACTCTGTATAATAAGAAAAAAGAATTCTAAGCTTTGGCAAATAATTCAGCATGCTAAAACTCAACAGCTGAAAAGGAAATGCTGGAGTCGAAGATTTCTTCTACGCCACCACCTTGGGGCAACACACTTGCTTTCGGAGTTAAAAATTAAGGATCCTCTTTTATATAAAAATTTTCTAAGAATGGATGCACCAATGCTTGAATTGTTATTTCAAAGGGTGGGTCCCTATATTAATAAGCAAACGACGGTAATGCGTATGCCCATCAGAATCGAGACACGGCTAGCACTATTCATCAGGTTCATTGCAACAGGTAGAATTATTTGATATTTTCGATTAATTGATTCCAATTTAGGTGAAACCTATGCAAGTTTGGCAACTCTATTGATTCGTGTTGTCTAATTACTATAAATAACACAGCTATGCAATTACTATTTTGATATATTGTAAATCACGGAGGCTAAATTTTTTATTTAAAAAATGTTAATTTATATAATATTGCCAACAAGACCAAGTAGTTATTTACTGATAGTTCAAACAAACGCAATTACTTGTTGTAATTATACAACTGATTAATATAATTTAATTTCAAAACAAATAAGAATTTTAGTTCTACACGAATGAAAAATACATTGGCAATTCAGTAGCATAATTTGTGAAAAATCAATATTGCTTCATTGAAAGGAATAACTGCTTTTTGTTAAAAAAAATTGGAACATTTAAATTCAATATCGTCAGGGTTCATTTTGAAGTTAAAATAGTTGAGCTTCAAAATCCTTGTATTCTAAGACTCACGGCTACTTGAGGCAATCTGTCTCCAAAACAAAGTAGTTAATTGCTGATCGTCCAAATAAATAATATGCCTTCAAACGAGCATCTTTTTGGCTTATATCAAATGATATACATCAAAAGGTTCTCGTCTGAACGCACCTTAATTAAGGAGTTTCCCTTTGACAGAACAACCACTAAATCGCCACTTCAAAGAGAGGAAGTAAGGGGGGAGGGGCAGAAGCCATTCTATGAACGATTGACATGTATTAAGATAGCAAATTTTCCGCCATCTTGCGGTTTAAAATGTAAGCTAGATTATATCTTCAATGCATACATTTCTTCATATGCATATGGAGAAATTTGAAGCACTGTGTTTGTAGACAATGTAGCCACCTAACGGAACAAATTATCATTTAATTTGAAAATTTATATTACATCTACTCTTGTGTTGGGTATGTTCAGATTTTTGGTGCTGACATTTCCTTGTGACAAGACATCTTTAATATTTCTCTTTAAATTTTCAGTTTGCTTGCATTGGGTGATCCAATAACGCGCAGGGTCAGTTAATGCCACTCAAAACTGCCAATAATGCCAGCTGTAGCTAAAGCAAGTGCTCCTTTCTTATGACTAGGGAAAGAAAAATATGTTCTAAAAACTTCTTAATATGCAAAAAATATGCTATTATTAAATGCATAAATGTAGGGTATTAAATGAGCATATAGACAAATGAATATATAGAATCACTGTCTACAATGAATATTTAAGTATTATATATGCAATTTACCTAATAAGAATTAAATCTTGGATTCTCTCTTTCCTTTTTAACAGACATAAAAACTCTGCTTTGAGAATGAAGATTGCCGTTGGGTTAAGATAGACAAAGAACTTAGTCAAGGCATAATAAACAGTTAGTCTAAGTCATTAACCTCTTTCATGAAAGAAGCGAAATTGATAAGACAACATATATTGATGATTCTAAAGAGATTGTCACTGTTACCTTCAATGATTTAACTGACGTCCATCTAGCACCTTATAATGGTAAGTTCGTTTGAAATCAAGATTATAGGTTAACCTAATTGTGACTGAGCTAAATTATCTGAACAAATTTACAAATTTTGGAATACATTTCCAATTCAACTATCCTCATTAATCTGAGAAATTCGAATTATTTTACTGCCGATGTAGCCAATGCATTTGAATCTCTATTCATATCAAAGTTATCATCTATGGATTCGATATTTCAGACTGCAAAACATCGAAATGTTCTCAACCGATCAATAAAGCCTAAATGGTCTTACGTAGGACACTGCTTTAAATCAATTGTAGGTATACAAAAGTAATGGGCTTAGACTAATAATTTTTGCGTCATTAAGAGTCTGGATTATTTACATAAACATTAACTACACCACGGCCTACTAAAATCTAGTAAGCCGTGACTACACACAAAACCAGGCAACACCGGGTGCTAGTGTTAATTCAATAATAAATTCGAACCTTATCAAAATCAGTATTGTACAGATCTTGGGAGCCTAATCCGAATCGTGGGTTAGAAACTCCAATGTTTGTAAAATCTCCATCTACTGCAATGAGGTTCAGCTACACCTGCTTCAAATTTAATCTCCTTTTCCCGATTTTGTTTCATGAATGAGACAAGTTCGTAAACTTCATAATTCTTGCGAAGAGCTGATGCTAAAAAATAATATCATAACCACATTTGCAAGATTAAGAGGTTAGCAGTTCGATATAAAGAAATGTTTTTTTGACTATATTTATATATTAGAATATGTCCATATAACTGAAAATACACTTTATAAAGAATTTTCAAGTGCGCATATTTATTATTAAAAAATTTCTATATAAAAAATTATTTGCACGCACACCTGCACTTTGTACACTTTTTTAAAAAATCTTTCTCTTTTAAAAAATACTCTTTGCACATCAGACAAGTTAATCAATGTTTATAAGCGCGTAAATACATTAAATGGCACTAGTGAGGTATTAAATACTTAAATTTTATAGAACAGTACTTCAGAACCTATATAAATTGCATTTGATACACACTGCTCATTCAGAAGACAGTAAGAACCAGTTCTGTTACTGCACCTTGGTATGTTGAGTTCAAAAAATTACTGAGTTTTTACTCTTATTGATAGCTTATCCTGCGAGTCAAGTAACTCGCTAGTCAGTCAAAATTTTAATATGGACCGATTCTTATACCCATTGAAGGCATAATTTAACCTAAAACAGTGTTTCCCACACTTTTCTCTAATAGCGCACCTCTGACTATCAGACGCCCTTTGGCAAAAAAGTAAAAACGAATTAATTCATATTGTTTATTTAACTAGTCTAGTGTGAAGGATGGGTTTGCTGCAAGTTCATAAGCTTCTTGATATCCGGTTCCATTTTAGTTAGAAACAGTAGTAAATCTCCCCGTCCATCTATATCCAGCCGGCTTCTTTTGTTATCCAGAAGCCCTGTGACGGCACTGAACGCAAGCTCTACTAAGTATGAGCTTGGAAATGCAATGAAAAAAGTTTTTACCCGTGCCAACACGTGAGGATATTTCACTTTAATTTCGCGTTGCAGCCAAAATGCTTGATATGAGATACGTAATTTTGGTTCGAAATCATTTGGCAAGGTTATAAGTTCCTTTGCAATTAGTTTTTTAACGTAACAATAAGAATGGCGAAACAAAAAATGTACTTAATCGAAAAATTTCACAAATTTTAACCGCAACCAAGAAAGTGAAATAAGTTTCAGTAAATTGATTCATAAAACTATTTTACAAACAGCGCAAACATTTACTTTGGCATTGTTGTTGCTGCCCAATTTATTCTCAGCGTTGTGTCATGCAAAATATTATGTAAGAACAAAACAGAGATCTACAAATCTTGTGATATTATTCTTTGCTATTGAATAATATAACTAGTAGAAAAAATAACAACCTAACATTCATTGTCAGACAAGTTCAATTGTACAACTAGTCATTAGTTTAGCGTAGTTGAAAAAAGTTGACAGGTGTTTTGTATACACTAACACATAATATTTAATATATACCTAAAATATATGTATGTATATATATATATGTATCTACAAATAAATAAATATCATTTATATATATATATATATAACGTTGAGGAAATTATTAAGCATAGCATGCTTAAATGTCAAATTTATGTTAAATGACGACAATTACGAACAAATAGATTGCATGGTGAAGGGCTCACCATTAGGCCTTAGCATGGCATGTTTTGCAATTGATATTTTAGAAAAAAATTGAATCGTTGCCAACAAAGCCAAAGTTATATTATCTAACATCTAAGAAAAAATCTGAATTTTTTTAGCAACAAATATCCTATCAACAAAATATTGGTTTCCTCCATTACATATAAATACCAATGTGAAGAATGTAATCTTTCTTACAACAGAGAAACCAAGAGACATTTTGAAACCAGGATCAATGAACACCTAAGAGGGCATTTAGAAAGTGAAATATAGTTGCATAAACATCAAACCAAGTAAAGATAATTTCGAAATTTAGTTAGAACCAAGAACACGAAATTTGCTGAAGCCCAGGTTATAAAATACGCTAATAAGAACGAACTAATGAACAATACACTAAGCTATAACAACTTATTGAACATATTTTAAGTGCATGCATATTTTAACACCACTTTATTCCCACGAATTTGTACTGAAGATCATTGAAAAATCGAAACAGGTAGCTAATATATATATATATATATACAGTATGGCTATAAAGTCCTTGAGCATTTCAAATTAACTTTTAGTAAACTTAATTTTATTAATATTGAAAATGGTTCTCTGTTTATGCTAATCTGATGCATTGAATTTTGGAAGAGACAAAAATTTTATTGAAATGTTTTCAAAAAGTGTGTTAAAAATAATGTTCAAAATGACCACCCTTTTCCTTGACGACAGCTTCCAAGCGACGGGGCAAATTATTTACGGCTGCTGCCAATTCACTTACTTGAATATTGGCCATTTCTTCACTGATGTATGCTTTAAGCTGTTCAATCGAAGTTGGATGCCTCATAAACTCGTCCTTTTAAAGCTCCCCACAAGTAGTAATCCGCCGGAGAAAAGTCTGGAGATCTCGGTGGCCAACTTTGCACACAATTACGCCCAATTAAATGATTGTCATCAAATTTTGAACGCAACGTTTCCATTACTATTCCAGCTATATGGGGAGGAGCACCATCTTGCTGAAAGACAAGTCGAGAAACCCCTTTCCTTTTTTCCAGCTGAGGAATGACAAATTCTACAAGCATATCTTTGTAAGATTGAGATGTGACTGTTCCGCTGAAAAAGTAAGGCGGTAAAATGAATTTTGAAGAAAATCCACACCAAACTGTTATTCGTTCAGGAAAATTAGGCTTTTGAATAAAGCACTGGGGATTTGATGGAGCCCACACAATTGCCTGATGCGTAAAGACGTTTCCTTCCAATGTGAAGTGAGACTCATCTGACAAAAGAATTGATGATAGAAAGCGAGGATGATGTTGGATTTTGTTCAAAAACCAGCTGGAGAAATTTAGCCGTTTTTGAAAATCAGTGTCTTTTAACTGCTGTAGAAGTAGGAGACGATACGGATGCCAATTTAGGTATTCTTTAAGAACCTTTTTAACTGTTGATTTCGGCATTTCTATGCGATTAGACACTTCAGCTGTTGAGGCAATGCCGAGTGAACTCTCACCTTGAATTGTAGAAACAGCGTCTTTCACTTCCTCAATTTTCTCCTCAGATACTCGTGGTCGACCAGAACGAGGTTTATCGTGCACGCTGCCAGTTTCAACAAACCTGTTTACTATGGAAGTGACAGTATTGGCGCTGCAAATAAAATGCTTCACATTGTTTACACGGCTATAGTGACGCAAAGCAGCAACAGGTGAACGCCCACACTCAAAGTATGCAATGACAAGTTCGGTGCGTGTTTTAAAATCCAGTGACATCACGTGCAAAAATGAACAACTTAATAAAAACAGTTATTCTTACATAAATTCCAGACATTCCTTCATCCAATCAAATTAGAGCAATCACGCCTCGTCTATTTAATTAGGCGTGACTATAGTTTTAATTACTCAGTGACTTTATAGCCATACTGTATATATATATATATATATTACTCCGTTCCATAAGTTCTGAACCCTTGATTTATTTTTATGAATATTGCTTATCAGCTAACTTTGACTATGAAAAATTAAAATAATGGTCATATTTAGTCGATGTTGATATTCTACAGACATGAAACATTTTTATTTTGGTTAGAATAGCGTCTTAATCTACATAGTATTTATACGTGTAGCCTTGACTTTAGTAAGAAATTTTATATGTTTCGTGTATGCATTTTACTCCTTATTTTAATTTAGTCAGACATCAATATGGAATAAAAAACAAAACATTTGGTTTAACAAGCAACTCACTTTGACTAAGAACAAACATAGATGCAGAAATAATGATAGAAAAATGTCAAGAAGGTGTGACATAGGAACCACTACACGCGATAACTTTGGAACAGTGATCCAGAAGCTTATCGAGTTCTTTTCGATAAACTTCAATATCAGTCTCTCTCAAGACACGAACTACTTCACGTTCCACTTCTTCATGGTAATCAAACTCCACTTCCCTCAGCTGCGTCATGACATGGTCATTGATCCATCGATCACAAAAGTTAAGATCAGGTGAATAAGGAGGCTCCTGAAGCAATTCAATTCTTCTGCGGGAGAAAAAAGACGTAACTGAGCTTTTTGTGTGAGGCCTGGCATTATCCTGTTGCCACACAAGTTGTTCCAAACGAATAGGATCAGTCCTTAGTTTGCGCCATTTCACACCGGTTTGTTTTGTGAAGTCTTCATAAACGTCGCAATCAATCGTTCTCCCATATTGTATCGCTTTGACACTGATCCTCTTGTTACACGTGAACGCAATCCCCAACAGACATTTCTCTGTTGTTAAATTGTTTGTCGGAATTTGAGGCGTTCCTCTTCAATAGATTTCCACACTTTAGCTCGTCTTTTGGTGAATTCAACACCAAAGCGCAACCAAGTTTCATCTTCCACTGCATAAATGTCATAACGAAGTTCACCCAAATTCAACAGTCGCTCGCGTATACCTTTGGCACGATCAATGTGTTGTTGCTTCTGGATATCGTTGAGAAGTTTCGGAACCCAATAACAAGTAACACTATAGAATTCCAGGACATCTTTAAGCAAACGGTAAAAAATTGTCTTTGCGATACCAGTCTTTTTCAAGGTCGACTAAAGAAATGTGTGGCTCTTCTTCGATAACTTTCAAAATAACGTTAGCATTCTCGTCTCCTGTCGCTAAAATTGGCCGCCCAGATAGTTCAGCGTCATCGAATGATGTTCTTCTTCCTGAATTAAAATTAGCTATCAACCTCTTCACTGTAGAGTAGGAAGGGGTATCAGCTTCAAACACATGATGCAGTGCACACTGAATTTCAAATGCAGTCTTGTCACGTTTGCTTTCAAAAAATGCATAAAAGCGAGCGTTCTAATTAGTGCAATTCATACCTAATGAAATAAAATCCAATTATTGAATTTCTTATCTTTATAACAATTAACATAACTCTACGAGGAATTAAACCGCGTCAACACTGTTATGCCTTCAATCAATTAGAGCGTATTACATAGATATCTAAAATTTCAAATGTATATGTATACATATGAGGTGTGACAAATTATAAGTTATATTATTGAACATAATAACAAATCAAGCATGGATACCTTCAAAGTAACTCATCCTCTGAGTCTATGCATCTTTGCATTCGTGTCTGCCATCCGCGAAAACAATATGCAAAGTTATTTTCGTTGAGGCTTCTCAACTCAATGGTCACAGCGGCCTGAATATTTTCCACAGACTGTTCCTTTCAAGACACTTTTAATTTCGGGGAACAGCCAAAAGTCGCACAGAGCGAGATCCGGAGAGTAAGGTGGCTGATCGAGGGCTGCAACTTGATTTTTCGCCAAAAGCTCTCTCACACTAAAAGCAGTGTGTGTTGGCGCAGTCATGGTGAAGGAACCATGAACTGCCAGCGGCAGCACCGAACCCTGTTGTAAAGCCGATTGAGAACTTGCTGGTAAAAATGTTGGTTCACGAACTCATGGTGGACATAGAATTAAATGCAAAACACAATGAACAATTATTACTGATACCGCAAATCACAAACTATTGCTACCTGATGTGAGAAGATATTTCTTATCAGATACGCCCATGCAGAAAAAAAATCAAAAAATTATAGATGAATTTTATTTTTACAAAAGAAATCTTTTGTTATCTTCTAAACAAGCTGATGGAAGTATAGAAAAACAGTTGACGTTTTGTAGGAAAAATTTTTTATTAGAAGTCATTAAATCAACCCTAACTCCATGTTGATTAAAAATGGCGATTAGCATTACTTTGATCTTGACTTGGACATGGGCGCCTTCTTGAGTCTCGGCGATGATGGAGATTTCCACTGCCAACTCTGTCTCTTTGTCTCTGGATCCTACTGGAAGACCCATATCTCGTCTCCTGTGATGACTCGATCAAGGAACTCAGGATTGTCTGTGATTGTTTGCAAGCAGTCGTGCAAACATTAATCCTGTGCTTCTTTTGGTCCTCCGACAAAACCTTTGGAACCATTTTTGCGCACAACTTTCGCATTCCCAGATCCTCGACCAAGACGCATCATCAGCACTGTCAGCCTGCGATCCCTTCGAAACAGCTGATTCACTTTGTTGATGTTTTCGTCTGTTCTGGTCGATGAGGGTTTTATTGACTTCGGGTCATCCTCAAAATCCTCTCGCAAATCACTTGTGCTATTCAAAGACACGTGTTCGGGACATCGCATCGTCTCCATAAACTTGCTGCAACAGTTTCAGACTCTGATGCAGTCTTTCCAAGTTTCACAAGGAATTATTCCGTTGTTCTTTGTTCATTATCAAACCGCGGTGATATGAAATAATGCGGCTGCTAACGCGCTCGTTTATATTTAGTGACGCGAGGAGAACAGTAGTCGTTAACTTACAGTCATAGACACACAAACACAATGTCAGAATTCAACGCACTCTCTAATATTTGTCAGCAATGCTTCAATTAATCGATATATGCTACTGGTATCGCAACTGACCATTAGTCCCGTTTCTTTTTTGTCACACCTCGTATGTATATATATATATATATATATATAAATATATATATATATTGCGCCGGTCACCCTATTCACTTTTCATGATAAATATACATTATATTAAGCTTTCAGTATTTAATATATTTTCGGGAATTTTAAAATTTATTGTCAAATTACAGATTTCACTACAGAAAAGTTCTTTGTAATAGAATAGACAAAGTAAATTACATGCATCCTATAAGTCTGAGAGTATTGTCTAATATAATATGATGAATTTGTGAACTTCAATTTGCTTAGCTTGGCGAAATGTCAGCAAGCTAGATTTGAACTAACAATATTTGGTTATGTCGTGTATCCCGTCCAATTAAATGTTGAATTGCGCTGTTTTAATGATTTTTTATGTTATGCATATTTAGACACCCAGTCCACGGAGAGTTCGGACATCGTTGTCCCCTGCTCGGGAAATTCGTGTACGTGAAAAAGAGGAAATTACCCACCTTAACACAAGGTTAGCCAATTACATTGATAAAGTTCGTTCTCTCGAACAAGAAGTTATCACTTTGCGCGATCGGGTGTCTAGCAGTGAAAGTTCTCATAAGGAAGAAATCACTAGCGTGCAAGAACTTTACAGAGATGAACTAGAGGATGCTCGGAAGTTGCTTGATGAAGTTTCTAGACAAAGAGCCAAGCTACAAATTGACAATAACAAATATAAAGTCATTATAGATGATGATCTTCCAAGGTATGTTAAGTATAAAATCATAATGTTGTGGTTATTCTAAAATTGTAGGCTAAGAGCTAAAGAGAAAGAACTGACCACTAACAATGAAATAAACCTAAAAAATCTTGCGGAGAAGGAGGCACGCGTCTCGGTTCTCGCAAAGGATAATCGTAACCTTAGTGATGAAGTTCGATGTCTTCAACGTCAACTAGACAATGCCAAGTAAGTACTATCATTTGTGAGTGTTTTAAACCGTTTTTAGATGTCAGCTTGAACAAGAAACTCTTGATCGAGTATCGTTGGAAAACAAATTACAAACCCTTAAAGAAGAACTTGAGTTTAAAACGAAACTCTACGAAAATGTAATATTTATTTTTTAATTGCCTTATGAAAAAAAACAAATACACTCGTACCACAAACATTTTGTGTTTTGCATTTTTTATTGAGTACTTATTTTCCATCAAACAATATCGGAATTTAATCTATGGCTGAATAGTGTATTATCTGTTTATTGTATTCTTGTATATAATATAAGGAATTCCTGTTAAATTTAGGAATTGAAGCAAGTGAGAACCACCACTTCATTACGAAAAAGTGAATATCAAAAGCGTAAGGATAAGGAATTTGATGACCGAATTACAGCGGCATTGCAAGATATGCGTCATCATCATGAATTAGCTTTGAATGATTACAAAGAGGATAAGGAGGCTCATTTAAAAGAACAGGTTATTGTCGAGAGTTTTTAATATATCGGGATTTATTTAAATACTTCAGTTTTAGCAATATTTTTAGCTGGGGTACAAACCACCTAATTCCACTATATTAAAGGTTTATAAATTAAGTAGTCAAATTCGACTTGAAAAAATTTTAATTATCTGTACCGAATCATATTTTGAGTCTGATTTAGTTTCATTTTGAACTATTTAGTCCGCAAGAACGCTTTCATTTGTTACATTAACTAGTAGACTTTTCAATGACAAAAATTATGTGAATGGTGTTAATAGTACATAATTTAGCTGGCTAATCTTAATAACTACGCAAAGAAGAAGGCTTCTGAGGTTGAAGATTTGAAGGACAAACTTACAAATACTTCAAAAACGACTGACCAACATTCCACTTTAATCATTACTTTAGAAAATAAGGTTCGTTTTGCATCGCATTCATTTTAATCATTCTCTCGTTGTAATTCAGTGTATGTAATGTTTCAAATTGTACTAATTTTTAGAACCAAGAGTTACAAACTCAACTAGTCGATTGTCGTAAGCAAATGGCCAGTGATAAGGCGCGCTATGAAAGTTATATGAAGGACGCCAACGAGCAAATAAGAGCCCTAAAGACCGAAATAGAAGATCAAGTTGAAGATTATCAAGATTTGTTAGATGAGAAGTTAAATCTCGATATGGAGCTCGCCGCGTATGGTAAAATGATAGAGGCTGAAGAAACAAGGTATATTACGTCCTAATTTCGATGCCGTATTTCCTTAAAGTTTGAAATACTTTTAAAATGTATAATGAACGTGTTAAGTTGTAGTTTTGTTTTACCTATTCAGTAGTAAGATCTCATTTTATGCAATGCTGTTACTTGATAACTGCTACTTCAAATGCACAGAAAATCAGTGATATATGCAAGTTGATTTTCAAGACTTCAAAGATGTTGCGTAATTGAAAATCGTAAGCAGTTGCTAATAGCTTATAACTAATTAACGTTAAGACCACTTTGATTCAATTCAAGGTTTTTGTCAACTCGATTAATCAATGGTTTCCAGTCAACAATTAATCACCTTTTCTCAACGTTTGATAAATTGTGCATGGAAACACCATTTTGATTACTCTGTTCACAATACAAGTTGATATTTTTATCAAAGCGGTCATTCATACGATTTCAAGATAGTTTAATTGCTCCGTTGACAAATCGTTTACTGGAAACACGCGTTGATGCGTCATGTATATTTTAATAATACTAAAATAATAATAATGAATGACTTTATTTAGCCGCTGAAGGCATACAACACTCCAAAAAAAAATAAAAACAAGTCAAGTTTTAGGAAGTTGGAGAAGTGCTCAGCAAACAGGAAAGACATCAAAGATTTCTTGAAGCTCAGTGGCAGGGAAAAAAATCAATGGATGTTGGAGGCTTGAGAGTCAAGATGTAATTAGCAGCAGTACAAGCACGATTGAAAAACGAGTTAAGGGTTCGATGTTTCTTGGGACGACGAACGGAGAAGGTGACAAAATCATCAGAGCGAGTAGAGCGGGAATTAGAGAACGTAATGAAATCAAAAGGATCAAGATCCAATTTGCGAGTGAGTAGGCGATTGAACAGAAGGAGACCACAGGCATCGAAGTGGAGTGACAGCGGGAGAGTGGATAATTTTTAAGAGAGCATCTTTGTATGGCAAGGGAGAGATCCATTTGAAGGCACGCTTCTGGAAACGTTCCATGGAGTGGAACAAGCAACGAGAAGGCCACCAACAGGAAGAAGCATAGAGAAGAATGCTGTGAGGAATTGACTTGAACAAAGAGAGTTTCACAGCAGCAATTGAATTATAGGGAACATTGCGGAAGAGGGCAAAGAGTGAGGAATTAGCTTTGCGGAGGCGAAAGGACACATGACCAGACCAATTCAAGTTAGCAGCAAGTTGAACTCCAAGATGAGTATGATGAGGAGAAAAGTTCGCAGAAATAGGAAGATCAGAAGGGGGAGATAGAGAAAAGGTAATACCACATGTCTTGGTTGGACTAAAATCAAGATGGTTAACGGAAAACCAAGTGGCCAAAAGTTCAAGATGAGAGGTAATGTGGAGGCGAAAGAACTACCAAAGTTGAAAACCGCATTGTCATCAACGTACAGTAGACAGGATGAGTTGAGGAAGGTCATTGATAGCAATGAGGAAAGAGAACACCAAATAAAGAACCTTGAGGAGCACCACTAGACACAAGAGCAAGAGAGGAAATAGCCGAGTTGTTTTTAACACACTGACGACGATTGGAGAGGTAAGACTGTAAGAGTTCGATGAAATCAGCATCAAAGCCAAATAAACATAATTTGTCAAGAAGAATAGAATGTGGGAGTCGATTAAAAGCTTTAGAAATGTCAAGAAAGATAATGCAACCAGGATCATTACAATCAGAGTGGAAATAGCAGTTTTCAATCAAAGTGAGCAAGTTAGTGATGGTAGAACGACCTTGAAGGTTACCATGCTGAAAAGAGATGAGGTGACGAACTTTAGGGAAAACATAACGAAAGACAAGGCGCTCAAAGATGATTGACAGCCGAGAAAGAATAGCTATAGGACGATAAGAAGTGACTTGAGAGGAGGGAAGCTGATTGGATTTTAGCAGTGGAGAGATCCAAGATGTTTTCCAGCAAGGCGGAAAACGCTTAGAGGAGCAAATATAGGAGAATAGATGCTTTAAATGGATGGAAAGAGTTGAGGAAGTTTCGTGAATGACAAAGGATGGGACGCCGTCAGGATAGCAGGGACCAGACAACTTGCAGGACTTAAGCATGAGGGAAATATCATGGGCGTTGAAGACGATGTCACATAGGCGAATCGGTGGGGAGGTTGCAGGAGGACCTGGACATAGAGAGACAGGATCCGACAAATTCGATGCAAAATAGGCATTGAAAATATCAGCCTTTTGCATTAGCTATTGTAGATATTCTGTATATATTTGTTGAAATTTGGAATAACAAATTTAAATGCGGATTTTGTTAAATCAACAGTGTTTNGAGAAAGAATAGCTATAGGACGATAAGAAGTGACTTGAGAGGAGGGAAGCTGATTGGATTTTAGCAGTGGAGAGATCCAAGATGTTTTCCAGCAGGGCGAAAAACGCTTAGAGGAGCAAATATAGGAGAAGAGATGCTTTAAATTGATGGAAAGAGTTAAAGAAGTTTCGTGAATGACAAAGGATGGGACGCCGTCAGGATAGCAGGGACCAGACAACTTGCAGGACTTAAGCATGAGGGAAATATCATGGGCGTTGAAGACGATGTCACATAGGCGAATCGGTGGGGAGGTTGCAGGAGGACCTGGACATAGAGAGACAGGATCCGACAAATTCGATGCAAAATAGGCATTGAAAATATCAGCCTTTTGCATTAGCTATTGTAGATATTCTGTATATATTTGTTGAAATTTGGAATAACAAATTTAAATGCGGATTTTGTTAAATCAACAGTGTTTTAAGTTCACGAATGATCAAAAATGCAATTAAAATATCTTGAAATCGTATGACTCTTCGTTCTAGCAAAAATATCAACTTGCTAGATTTCAAAAGGCCAATAGTGCTGAAAGAACGGTTTTGTTTTCAATTAAAGGCTATGCAAATATCTTAGTTGTATTCTGAACCATGCATATGTGTATTATTGAATTATTTAAATTTGATTTATATAAAACCTGTTTTAGAGGTATATTATGCATTTAATTTTAATTGTAGTTCTACAACTTGATCCAGCTACATAACGATGTTAAGTTTCACTGAACTCCGAAATCTAGCATGCACAGTCCGTTTAATCTAGCACAATCTCAATGAAATGTATTCAAGTTTGATGTTTTATTAAATATCTCATTTTATATTCTATTAAATTCGAATAATTCTTTTCAAAATTAGATTAAATATTCCCTCTCCTGCCAAAAAAAGGTCTTATTGGCACACACCCCGATCTGGCAAGCGGCGTCGTTTAAATCTTGTCAGTCGTGCGGAGACCATTGAGCAGAATATTGAAAGTGGCGTGGAGATTTGTGAAGTGGATCCGAATGGCGGTTTCATACGTATCAAAAACACAAAAGAATCGGTAGGCATGTTGCGATGGCTTTGTTACATTGAGCAATTTGTTTTAGCCTATTTCATTCAGTAGTGCAACTCTGAAAAGAATTTGTGATGATACTGAAGAAACTTTTAAGTTTGCCGCGCGGACATCACTGAAGCCGGGATCTGTATTAACTGTAAGAATGTCAATTATTAAATAGCGTTAATAGTATGACCTTTATATAAACATCTGTGTTGCCAAAATTTCTATTTTTGTTGTGCTCTATTATATTGTAAATGTAAATGTGTGTATCATTCACTTCCACCCGAATTTGCAAATAGTTTTTTTAGATTAAAACAAAAACCAGTAATGAATTCCAATTTAGCAATGATTTGTTTTATAGTTTGACAAAAAATTAAAATTAACCACTTTGTAATGAATTTTTTATATTTCCACTCTATTTAACACTCGAACTTGAAATATCCCTACTCGCAGAATCCTTGTTATTGTTATATCTAGCATCTCATTCATTATTTTAATATTTAATCGAGAGGTTGATAATTTCTTTTTTACGACATATATCACAAGGAGATTTAATTTCCCTAATTTATCTACTCTATTATTTGGAAACAATAATAAATGTGTTATTAAAATTCGTGCTACATTTTCATTAACAGTTAACATAATGAAAAATAGTGGTTTTCAAGACCTTTCTGACTGAAGACTTGTTGCATCTTTCTAAATGCAGTTTTCTGGTGATTCGGACCTTTGATTGTTGACTGTTGATTTCGTTTTGCAGGATAATTTTGCATACGAGTTTAGGGCTTTACTTTTATCAACTGTTTGAAGCATTTAAACCTGTCTATTGCACTCACGTCACAAATTTACCCATAATGAGAAACATACTTGGTGGTGCCCTTTTGTCTGCAATTTCTAGTAATTACGCTGTTTCTATTTCCCCTTCATTTTCTTTTGTGAACTGCCGTTTGTTTCACCGTTGCTTTGCGAAATTTCTTAGATATTAACACTTAATTCAATAAATACTAACGGGTCAATAGCACGTGAATGCAGTGAAGAACTGATAATAGAATTACCACTCTTACACATTAGATTATTTGCCACAGAAATAAATTGTTGCCAAGCTCATTGTTTAATTATGGTTTATATATACAGCATTTTCCAAATGCGATAGACGTTCAAGTCCATGTATTAGCAATAAACAATGTATATATATATATCATTATAATAACCTTGATTATGCTCAAAAACAAAAACCATAATCATGAAAATATCAACCTGAAATTCTAATCGATGAATTTCCACTGGGAATGTGCAAAGCAAACAATAAATTGGGTTTGTTTCAAATTGTTTTTCTAAATGATATTCCTTAGAAACGAAGCATTGTGTTATCAATGGAATTCTCACAGCAAATGTATTGCTTTTGAAGGTCCCTTACCAATGATTGCCTCAGTGAGTCAGATATCGGTGTCATAATGATGTTTTGGAATTAGCTAATTACTATCCCATCTCCACTAAAATATTTTTCCCAATAAAGTTCATGGGAATTTAGTAACGCAGAATCCTAAAATTATGTTTAGCCTATTTCTGTCTAGGCTGTGGTGAGCTGAAATGGTACAATTGACAACAGGGTACAAAAATAGGTCTGGCCAGAAAAACTTGACGCATTTACTGATCATAATCGAATTTGTTTTTTATAATCCAATCATTTCAAAATTCTATTTAGCACCAAAGCTAGTATAATCTCATTGTCCAACTGAATTAACTTTGTTTATTATTTAGGTTTAAAAATTTTATAGTTATTATTTAGTTTAATACAATTATTCCGAAGTTGATATCTTCGGTCTGGAATGAGGCTATTGTCTGCGCCAAACTTAGAATTAGTTAATATGGTGGGAAGTAGCATTTGAAGCTTTTGTGTAATTTGAGAAACTTTAAAATTTTGTGTGTGTGTTCCATCAATTTTTGATTTGTAACCATCATTATTATGAATTTAAAAAAGAAACGCATCATTTATTTAACATGTTTCGGCATGACGCTGCCATTTTCAAAAAGTTTCCCACTATAAAATTTACAAAATATTCATCAAATTACATATTTTTATATATTTTTTATAATATTTTCGGTAAATTTAGTTTGTATTTATATTCATCTTTTTTGTTTAAGCTTGGTTCCTTTAATTCTATATAAATTGATTCAATGATGCTTAGTTGAAAATTATCAATTGCCTTGGATAAAATTTTATATGTAAATTTCATATTACAGTTCTTTAAATGATCAGAGATGGTCGAATGAATTTTGTGTTCTTTAATTCTTAATTGTAAATTCCTTGACGTTTTTCCAATGTATTGTGCACCACAGTTGCAAGTTATTTCATATATTACTTTGGAAATGTTTTCGATCTTGGTTTCTGTTTTTAGTCCTATTATATGTCTTAGTTTATTGGTCTTTAGTATAAAGCCTATCTTTAAAAATGATGGAGTGATTCTTTTCAGATATTTCTGTAATTTAATTATTATGGTTTTCGTTTACTCATTTCAGTGTTTAAAAATGAGAATATAACATTTTATCTGCAAAAGTTTAAAATTTTCTTAGCAATATACTTTATACCCACTGCAATTATATGACAGATATGTTTTTTGATATTGGTCGGAAATTTGTGTTATATGGTTTTTGGGCAACATTATATCTATCTGTAGAAGACAAATGATATACATAGAGCTTTTGTATTATTTGTCTGTAAAAAATCAGTTTGATGCTAAAACATTCATATAATTGCTCCACTAATCATTTGTGCAGCGTTTTAACTTGAATATAATGTAGGTGTATGCAAGTGGACATGGCACACCATCAACTGATGATCCAAGTAACCCTAGCATTTTCGCCAAGCAAATTTCCAGCTGGTCTGTAGGTGATCGGTATGAAACGACTTTGAAGTCTTCCAACGGAAATTTAATTGCATCCAATGTCAGTAAAAATGTAACTGTTGAAGAAGCCTTCCCTGCTACTGAGGTAATTTCTTCGAGCCATTCAATGCGCTCTTTATAAGTAGTTGTTTTACAAGAAATTTTGGCAATGAATTCCAGATCTAGCTTTGATTTATCTAAATTTCAAAATATGTTGATTTCATTCCTGAATTCCATTCTTTGCATTCGCCTAACATTTCACTAATAAGTCAGTCTGATATACATCGAGTAATATGTAGAAATTCTAGCATCTATTTTGTTTTGTGGATTTCCTTAAGAAAACACTGCTTTTGCGCGTTTTGCCTCTGACAAGATCGCATTGTCCCTTTCTAGTCAGTAAGACACTTAAATTGAAAATCCGCAACGAATTTTCTCACACTCTGTATATATAAAGTTTTCAATTATTTCTTAAACTTTATTGCGATCATTAATTCCAAGCAAAACCACAAAGAAATGAACATAATTTAACTAATATTAGCTTATCTTGGAACTATTTTTCTCACCTTAGTAGTTAAATTAAAACTTCTCGTTTTCTTTAGCATTATTTTGTACTTTCAGGTGTAACAAGTTCATTAATGATTTTTAATTGAAGCATCAATTAATGACAATGATTATTGATTTCTCAGTAGTTTCTCTTTGAAATTTGATGAAGAATTAATGTTCAAATCTTGATGAGTAATTAAAATTCTGTTCTATGCCCATGAATTATCGTTTCTTAATTGCATTGAAGCCTTTGATTGACAATTGTGCATCAATCCTGTTTGGAAGTTGTCTAATCTTAATATTAAAAAAAATCAGAAAACATATTCAATCTTCTTTGTATTCAATCGTTAACAAAATGTTCGGGAGAATGCTATTAAGGCTCTGTAAATTCTTTTGTATCATCAAGCAAATTTCATGTACAAAAGCAGTCATCAATTTATCTTTAATGAAATGGAATGTATTTTTTGTAAACTTATATTCAATTGTGTTCATGAAGATATTTGCGATGGTCGGACCTAGGCTACTATGTGTTGCAACACTATCTATTTGAACAAAATGTTAACCTCGAAATTCAACAAACACTGCTTCACAAGCCAATAGTACTAGTTCCTTGCTGATGCAATATCACGTGTTGATGAGCATTTTGGAATTGCATTTTAGCTGATTGGTTATAAATGTCGTTGATAGTTTCAGTTTCAAAATGTGGCGTTGTTTAGCATTCTGTTTATTCCATGTATCTATACTGAAGTTCTGGCACGCTTCACTATGACTTTTAAATAGTATGAATAGTTACGGGCATGCCCGCGAGGAGGATGCAATGCAATTTTTCTAGTACCTGCCGACCTTGGGACTTAATGAACGGCCATGGGTCCAAAAATCAATTTCGAAGTTCTTTGATTGATTGTACATATAATATGATTTACAACATACATGTAAATTTAAATTTTATACCAATATAATTAGATTTTATGTGTAAGATTGATTTTTAGAATCAACAAAGTGAGAAATGCGTCATTAGTTAAAGTCTATTTTCGTGTAGCCATTGCTTTATATCATACCATCACAATTTGTTAGCTTTATAGTTTTTGTGAGCTATTTCTTTAATAAAATTTCATTTGTGTGTTGTTTTAATTGTAATGAATATCATTATATGTACTGTTTTGAAGACTTACAGTAGAAATGCATAGTTTTGTTATTTATACCAGTGATTAATAACAATCGATTATGTCGAAGTTAAAATGGTCGCAAAGAACTTTTAGCGCGTTTATTGATGTTTGCAAAATTTTAAATCCTTACAATGAAATAGAGTTATTTTCAGACGATTACTTGTTCGCTATGCACGAAATGCATTTCATGCCAAATTATATTTTATGAGATACAGTGCAAGCGTTCTTCATTATATTTGTCTAATTTTGTTGTACAATTAAACCAAAACAATGCTATCCTGTTGCTTGAAAATGAAAATTTCGATGCTTGCATTGTTTTTAGAAGCACAAAATATAATTTTATTACTTGCGTCTTGCTTTAAATTATAGCTATAGTTTCATTTGGAGTTGTTTCTTCTTTTTACAATCAAGTTTGTTGTAATTTGTTAGGTTAAATATGGTATGGCTTACATATCGCCGGATTTTACACTCAAAATTTTCTTTGTGATTAAGTGGTCTAGTCATCACGCTTGACAGATATTACTTTTCATTTTTAGCAATTTAAGTCTTAAGAGTTTTAGTTAAGCATAAGCCATGAAGAAATGTACTACTCAATTTGTAACACTACAATAACGTAATAATTCTTAAAATGTGTTAACTTTTAAATCTATTGCAAAAAGTGTGGCTGATTATGATTCATGATGTGTTTTAGGTCTTGTATGCATTCCAATAGAAAATTGAGTCCATATTTTTTCAGATTGGTATTGCAATGCGTATGCGTACACCTTTTCATCTCGTAACGATATTCTCGAAATTTATACAACGCAACATTCGCGAAATTTGGAAGAGAAAACTAGTTATTGAACTCGCACGAACCCCATTAATTTTATTTGAAAGCTTGAAATCGTCTTTAACTTGAATTTTGGTTATATTTGAAAAATTCTCGAAATTTTTTTTAAAAACTCAATCCAATAAGTAGAACTCTATTTGAATACATTGATTCTAATCGCATATAAATTGATCGAACGGCCTGAAGATAAGCAAGGAATTAAATAGCTTTCTAGGCTCTGGTTAATGTGGAGCACCTGGTAAATGTTAAATTTGGGTTGTGGCTTACTTGGCTGCTTCTGAAATTGATGTTGAAAGCCATGTAAAAGCATTGGCCATTATTTGATGCTTTACTTTTAGGGTACTTTTAGAGCAAGTCACAATTTCACATACGGAGTTCCTACGTTAAACTAGTGGATACCCATAACTGTTAATTATGAGTTAATGATAAGATAGTCTTCACAAACAGAATCTCGTAATATTTAGGCATAGCTTTCGATTCAAAGCTCTCATTTCCTGAACGTTCAAACAAAGATACTATTGGCATAAAATGTACTTGACATTTTGCTCAACATATGGCAGAACGCGCAATTTTGCAATTATTTAATACATTTGTAATCAGTCACTTGACCTATAGTAGTGTTTCGTTCTTAAACTTAAATGCAATACAAATTGCAATTTAAATTAAGATTGTTACTGTTTACCAAAGTAGTAGAGGCTACAACCAAATGGCTGCATATCATTTCCTGAATTTCTAGTGCTTAACTGTCTCTAAATACTTAATGTATATATTACATAAGTGGAAATTTGTATAAGATTTTTTCAGTTAAGCCTAGGTAGTGAATTCGCGTCAATTTAACGGTTACCATTTTTATTTGAGCATTCAACGTATGTTCGTTTGGGCTGGAATTTGCTTTATTTTTTTGCTNAAATGAAAATTTCGATGCTTGCATTGTTTTTAGAAGCACAAAATATAATTTTATTACTTGCGTCTTGCTTTAAATTATAGCTATAGTTTCATTTGGAGTTGTTTCTTCTTTTTACAATCAAGTTTGTTGTAATTTGTTAGGTTAAATATGGTATGGCTTACATATCGCCGGATTTTACACTCAAAATTTTCTTTGTGATTAAGTGGTCTAGTCATCACGCTTGACAGATATTACTTTTCATTTTTAGCAATTTAAGTCTTAAGAGTTTTAGTTAAGCATAAGCCATGAAGAAATGTACTACTCAATTTGTAACACTACAATAACGTAATAATTCTTAAAATGTGTTAACTTTTAAATCTATTGCAAAAAGTGTGGCTGATTATGATTCATGATGTGTTTTAGGTCTTGTATGCATTCCAATAGAAAATTGAGTCCATATTTTTTCAGATTGGTATTGCAATGCGTATGCGTACACCTTTTCATCTCGTAACGATATTCTCGAAATTTATACAACGCAACATTCGCGAAATTTGGAAGAGAAAACTAGTTATTGAACTCGCACGAACCCCATTAATTTTATTTGAAAGCTTGAAATCGTCTTTAACTTGAATTTTGGTTATATTTGAAAAATTCTCGAAATTTTTTTTAAAAACTCAATCCAATAAGTAGAACTCTATTTGAATACATTGATTCTAATCGCATATAAATTGATCGAACGGCCTGAAGATAAGCAAGGAATTAAATAGCTTTCTAGGCTCTGGTTAATGTGGAGCACCTGGTAAATGTTAAATTTGGGTTGTGGCTTACTTGGCTGCTTCTGAAATTGATGTTGAAAGCCATGTAAAAGCATTGGCCATTATTTGATGCTTTACTTTTAGGGTACTTTTAGAGCAAGTCACAATTTCACATACGGAGTTCCTACGTTAAACTAGTGGATACCCATAACTGTTAATTATGAGTTAATGATAAGATAGTCTTCACAAACAGAATCTCGTAATATTTAGGCATAGCTTTCGATTCAAAGCTCTCATTTCCTGAACGTTCAAACAAAGATACTATTGGCATAAAATGTACTTGACATTTTGCTCAACATATGGCAGAACGCGCAATTTTGCAATTATTTAATACATTTGTAATCAGTCACTTGACCTATAGTAGTGTTTCGTTCTTAAACTTAAATGCAATACAAATTGCAATTTAAATTAAGATTGTTACTGTTTACCAAAGTAGTAGAGGCTACAACCAAATGGCTGCATATCATTTCCTGAATTTCTAGTGCTTAACTGTCTCTAAATACTTAATGTATATATTACATAAGTGGAAATTTGTATAAGATTTTTTCAGTTAAGCCTAGGTAGTGAATTCGCGTCAATTTAACGGTTACCATTTTTATTTGAGCATTCAACGTATGTTCGTTTGGGCTGGAATTTGCTTTATTTTTTTGCTAATCATTGTTTGACGGTAGGATAGTTCATTGGACTTAAGCTTTTATATCATCATTGTCTAAAATAAGTCAAATAACCGACATTACTTATATACAAACAAACGTAGCATGTAACAATTCAAAAACAGAAAATCTTTTTATTTTATTAAAGGGAAAAGTTGTACGCATTTTTTGTTAGTGGTCCATAAATGTATTAGCAACAATGTTGGCAAGTTTTTCTTGTTTTTTTCTGCTTTTTCACATCTGGCATGTTGCTCGCTTTTTGATGGGAAGCTTTTCAAGCGAAGTAGTTGCTTGAACCTCTTGAAGTGGTAACAGATGTCTGGTTTTTACAAATGTAATAATCGTGAAGCCGTTCACTGTCGCCTTCGCGTGGATACACGGAAATTATGTGGTCTGTCTATAGAAATCAAAATTGTTCATATCAGTTGCTGCCCCTATGGGCTTTTGTGCGCAAGATTGTCTGAATATTATATGTGGGGAATTGGAATGTTTAGAATGCCTCAAATGTATTATTGAAAATTGATATGATTTTCGATTGTCACATGCTTCAGGCACAGGAATATTTTTAGGACAAATTTTCACCCCAACGGGGGAACACACATCCCATAAATGCGTCCATATTAAAGAATTTTCAAAATTCTTTAGTTTCAATAAGGTTATTACCAATACCAATTAGAACAATATGATTTAGTTTGGATATTCGAAGTTAAATGAGAGAGGACTAATCTGTCCATCTTTGCTTACCATTTCATTTGCAATATTAACACCCCCTTTTTCTGAGTTGTAAAAATGTCACATTAAACCTTTTATTTGAGTCAACCAAAAGAATCGATGAAGTTTTCCGCTTACTCTGTTTCAATTTACTTAGAATCTCTAGCTGATTTTTACATACTTCATCAGTAGAGCAGTCTTTCTTGTCAATAAATTGAGTTGGTACCTTCTACCCAATGCCAAATTCTGATTGTCTTTGAGGCATATAATGGTTGCAGTCATAGAGGGTAAACTCATCTCCATTAATTTGTCAAGCTGGCAGACCTATGCAGAATTGCAATTTTGTCCTGTTTTTTCATGATGTCTGATAGTAAAGTTTGGATTGTTTTGCGCTTCTAGTTGAAGAGCATCTAGGTCAAAACTAGGGATGGGATCCGGATAGTGAATTGAATATACCTGATAATTTGACTGCCGGATAACATATTGTTCAATTATTACTAGGCAACCAGAAATGATTTAAAAAAACAAAATATGAGCTTATATTTATGACAAAATGTGACCGAATTTTGTTAAATATGCCCTAAAACATGACCATTAATTCTTAAAAATGATCCATTTAAGCAATATAAAACGTTTATGTATTACTGAGAACAAGATAAAAACAAATAAAAGCTTTTACATAATAGTGTCAACTTTTTAAAGCAACTACACTAAATTATAATGACAGCACATAAATTTTCATTTATTATTGTGGTTAAGATTTCTGCCATAGGTCAAGAGTTTTCTTAATTAATAGCCTTCAGCGAGTTAAATTAAATGATACTTTTTCAAATTGGTTGTCTGTCAATAATGGTGTACCTCCAGGAATCATACTAGGTCCCCTGCTTTTTAATATTTATGTGAATGACATGAAGGAAATTACGGAGTGCAAAATAACACAATACGCCGCCGATGATACATCTATTTACTGCGGAAATAAATCCTTAGATAAAGCTGTAAAAGTTATTGAATCGAATTGTATAAAATTGAGCAACTATTTTAACATGCATAGATTGCGTATTAATACGAAAAAAACTGAATTTTGCATAATGCAACCTTTTAGGAAAAAACGGACATCTCCCACTATTCAATTAATTTCAATAATTCATCTGTTATACCTGTTAATAAGTTTAAATATCTAGGAGTAATAATAGATTCAAATCCTAATTTCACGTCGCAAATAAATACTATTATTAAAAAAAATGGCTATAGGTATTAGAAAGATATCCCATGTTTCCCAACAGTTACCCCCAATTGCAGTAATTCAAATGTTTCATGCATTTGTTATGAGTAATTTAAACTATGCTAATATCTTATATACTAATGTACACAGCCAAATGTTAAAAAAGCTTCGAGTTCAACTAAAATGGGCATTAAATGTTTGTAATAAAAACTCTTCTAAAACAAAAGAATATATTTCTAAATCTATTCTTTTTCCACAAGAGTTAATTATTTACAATATTATTATTTATTTCTTCAAATTCATAAAGAAAATACCACCCTACAACGAGATATCATTCTCATTTTCGACAGATTGTCTGAAGCAAAATAAACGAACAAAAAACTACTCACGTGTTAAATTTAATAAAAATATCATGAGTCAATCCTTTATTAATACTGCAATTTATAACTGGAATATATTGCCAAAAGAAATGAAAATAATAGACAACCTTAAAAAATTCAAAAAACAATTAAAATTATTATTTCTCAAACAAAAGTTTATATCAGGTAGATCATGGATAGGATTTAAATTTTATAATAACGATTATACAATAAATCAAAATTAGTAAGCTATCCGTAGTCAGTGTATTTTTTAGTCAGTGCTGTTTGATTTATTTCATTTTTTGTACATAGTAGTTAATGACGCTATTCATTTGAAATATCAGTAAAATATTGTAAAAAAATTCAAATGAATATAGATTATCTTATCTTATTTTATCTTATCTTAACATAAAGAAACATCTCTCAACTGCAGCTGATTTTCTTTTACATTTTCGTATCTTGGCATATAATTCCGATTAAATGTCCATCTATTAGAGCATTGAAGCCAATATGTACTAATCGTTATTTGATATAGTTGATTATTTCGCGGGTACCATTTCCAAAATCAACAATATCTGATGGAATTTCAACTCTGCCAAACTTAGAAAAACTTTGATTTTTTATGATAGCAGCCTTAATTGAAGCAATTAGATTGTCAACCCTCATATATTTTGACTGAATATGCATGGCACGTGTGCCTTGTGGAATCCATGAAATGTAATATATTTAGTTCATTTAATATTTTTCAGCTGCCAACCTATATGGCGAAACACATTGACCAGTGGGTCGGGTCAACAATAATTAACTAGCAATTAAACCTTTTTGGTATTATGCCAGGAAGTACATTAATTGAAATTGGATGAATATATATGTTTTATTTAAAATGATTTAAAACAGTCACAATCCAGCATTAATTTTTAAGTTTTTATCTAAATTTTAGTGGAACTGCCAAAATATTACTTTTATGACATTTCAGCAACCTTTTTTTTAAAAAAATGAAGAACATCCTCATTTTTCAAGTAATATTGACCTCTTGCGAATGCAAATAAATAAATATTGAATATACTACGTGCTGATGTCAGAAAAACTTTTTTGCTGCATGACAACTTCCATATCATGGAAAAATATAGCCTCTCCCTTGAGAATTTCATTTTTAAATCAAGTCTTATCTCAGAATATATTATCCAGTAAAATCCAGTGAGCTAATTAAATTTTACCAGATACAGGATATCCGGATCTGGTTGCGTAATTGCCGATTTTTCCGGATTCCGGCACATCCCTAGTCAAAATATATTAAATTTTTCATTTGTTGCAATTGTTACAAAAATTGAATACGTCAGTAGTGATGGAAGACGAGGCCCCTTCCCATTGGGACACCTTGAAGTTATCGTAACACTTAGCTGATTCATGGATATTGACGGGTGTTTAATTGCTGACTTATCCACTTGACATTATTAACACTAATGAGTTTTTGACAATTGCTAATTGATTTGTGACACTTTTTTAATTGATTTTTCAAATAGGTTTACAATGATTCATGTTAGGGCCAACATATACACATATCACGATGACTCAATTTAGTTTACATTCGTGGTGTGTTTTGCTATACCACACGTTATGTACACTTGTTCAATTGATTAACCATTGCTACGTACAATGTTTTATTTTCAGTATTATACTTCATGCAAAGGCTACACACCGTTTTTTGTTAATATTCATCGTTATCACACATTTATCATATCATGTTTTCCATAATTTCGATAGCTTGCAAGTACAGTGTTTATCTCGTTTTTCTGGAATTTTTTCAAAAAGACCACATTTTGTTTTCAAAACACACTATTTCATTTACAAAAACAATATTTTCATTTCTAAACCAGTAAACTATTTTAGTAGTATACATAGTCATGACGAGACGTCACAAACTGACATTTTGAACTCTAGTGATTCACGGATATTGGAGGAGTGTTTTTTAGTGACTCACCATTTGATTGACAGATCACTAATAGGTTTTCAGCAATGTTACATACTTGACTAATGAATTTCTGACAGGTTGCAATAACTTGCAAAGTGCTTTTTGACACTTATTACTAATTAGGTTTTTTAATTGATTTTTATGGTGATTCATGTTATGGCCAATTTCATCGCATTTGTGATTTTTCTATTGGCTAATTTACAATACTTTGTCGGATATACTTAAAATATTAAACTAATTTTCCATTACATGTAAAGGCTACAGAACACAGTGACAAACTACGCTTATCATATTTTCCATAATTTCGAAAAGGTTATACATACATTGCTTATATGGTTCTTGGGAAGCTTCAAAAAAACCATATTTCACATTTTGTCAAAATTCATTGTTAACACAGTTTATCGTATCACAGTTTTTCAACCAATAATTAATTTTCATAAGTTCAATGTATTTCCATTGGCTGGTCAATCCAGAGATGGAACCGGCTACCGGCCTGTAGAGGCCGGTAGAAGCCGGTTCAGCCGNCTGCCTCCAGGATATAATGCTGGTTTATCTTTACCACGTTGAATTCTAAGCCCAATAAGCATCTTGTATTTTCCACCTCTAGTTTTTTCCACATATCACCTGGGTAAGAAGAAGCAGTTGCCATTTTCCAGTATAATTTTCACTGCTGGACCATACTTTGTCTGGATACAGAATGTGTTGCGAATTTTTTCCCACTCACCAATTTTTAATTCATTAATGGGAATGTATTTAATTTGATGCTCTTCTGAGATTTCATTCAGTTTGCTGATCTCCTCAGGTTGAATTACTTTACCAATAGTCTCTATGGAATACATGGTCTTTGGTAATATTGGCTTCCAAAACGCATTTTTGGGGTTTGCAAGAGAATTTCTTGTTTGCTCTTCCCAACTTTTGCAGATTTTTTAGCATTAGATTTGTAAGCAGCTTTTGGAGTCATTGCTGAATTTAAAAATTGAAAAAGTGTTCAATGCCTGGGTTATTTATTAAAAACTTTGAACATTTCAACAAGCCTTGATATCAGGTGGAAGTGGTGAAAATTGTAACATTTTAACTAGAATAATGTTTTTAATGAAATAATCAGTCATTTTTGGAGAGTTTATTTGTGAAAGTTGGTTTCTTGTTTACCAAAGTTTTGTCACATTTTATGACTTACATTTCTTTTCCGAAGTTTTTTCACATTTATGCCTTACATTTCATTTCCAAATTTTTTTCACATTTATGACTTACATTTCTTTTCCAATGTTTTTTCACATTTGTGACTTACATCTTTTTTTACATCATTTTCCTATGTCTATGACTTACATTTCTTTTCCAAAGTTTTTTCACATTTATGACTTACATTTCATTTCCAAATTTTTTTCACATTTATGACTTACATTTCTTTTCTGATGTTTTTACACATTTGTGACTTACATCTTTTTCTACAACATTTTCCATGTCTATGACTTACATTTCTTTTCTGAAGTTTTTTCACATTTATGACTTACATTTCATTTCCAAAGTTTTTTAAAATGTAAAAATGATTTACATTGTTGAATAAAGTACACTGCCACCACTTGAATCATTGTAGAAACTGAATAATCTTTTCATCATAGGCAATGAACAAAATGCTAATTTTATGAAAATATTAGTATAAACACTCAAAAATGGGAAAGAAAAATGTACATACACTTAAATTCGACAATTCTTTGTTGTATATTTAGTGTTTTTGTATTTCAAAGCATTAATGATTTTGTTTTTATTTGTCTTATTTAATATTGCATGTAAATACTCATCTTAATACATTCTACAAATTACATTATGTAGTTGAACTTTACTATTTGCTGAAAAGATTACACAATATATAGAATACATATTAATAAACATCATTTGAGAAGATGATTTCTGCTGCATACATTACATTTCATTTTGTTAATATACCTCATTATCACACATTACATTTTGCTTTTTCCATGATTTTCAGACGATTGCACATACAATGTAATTTGGGAAAACTTTCAAAAAACTGCATTTCTTCTTTTCAAAATTCCTTGTTAACACATTTATTATATCACATTTTTTCAACCAATAATTAATTTTCATAAGTTCAATGTATTTCCATTGGCTGGTCAATCTATATATTCACCTCATTTCATCAGATAAAATCATTATTTTTCTTCTACACAATTTCATCTCTCACTTTTGGCAATGTCTGTTGAAANTATATATATATATATATATATATATATGAAATATATATATATATACATATACAATGTACTTGCATAGATTAAATATACAATGTAAATATAATTTACCGGCCGAAAACCGGCCGGCCGGTATTAGCTGTTGCCGGCCAACTACCGGCCCCGGCCTTAAAATTTCTGGCCGGTTCCAACTCTGGGTCAATCTATATATTCACCTCATTTCATCAGATAAAATCATTATTTTTCTCTTATGCAATTTCATCTCTCAATTTTGGCAATGTCTGTTGAAATGCTAGCATCCGGGTCATTGAGCAGTCTAATTGATGATCTTTGCAGAACCCCACCACCTTCGCATGGCTATAACCCGCTAACACAGGAGATGATGCCCCCACCACCTGCGCCTGTAAAAGAACAATGCAAGACTCAACACAAACGAAGACGTCCTATAGTCAGTAATAATGAGATTGTCTTCCCCAACACGAGCAAGGATGATTATGTTTTACAATGCTTAAACGATGTTAATTCCCAGCCTCCAAGCTGTATTTTTTCAAATGCAAGTCCTGCTAGCGAACTACCAAAAAACTATGGCTAACAATCAAAGATGCTGTTCAGCTGAATACAAGATATGGTATCATGGTAAAGATAAGACTCAACAATGGTTTCTACTACTTCATTCCGAAGCGCTATGTCAATGCACTGGGCGAGAATTACAAGACTCTGGTAAATAAAAAACTTTTTCACAGTAATGACATGGAAATCGCAAACAGTGGCAATAATGTAAATCATATTGTATTGGAATTTAGTAAATAGAAAAATATAGTATTGCTTACTTATACATGCATAGTTTATAAAAATAATACTAGTAAAAATCATTAATTATTTGTTATAGTGGGTTTACAATAAATTTCTTAAATTTACAATTAGCAAATGTTGATAATAATTTACCTTTTGGAGTTTTCATGCAATGCACAAATTTAAAATAGTCTTTTATACAGTCTATAGAATTCTCCATATTCTGCGGGTATCACTATCCGTAATCGAGTAAATTTTCCACAGGTTGAGAGATTAACTGGCTTAAAAATTCACAGTTCATATCATCACATGCCCAAAACACTGTTTCTTTTCTATCGGACAATTTTAATGAATCAATAAATTGAAACATTTGTTGATTTGTTATGGCTCCTTCTGTAAATGCTATATGATGGAAGTTACGTTGATACCAATTGAATGCTTTTTGTATATGCCCTGGTAAACAGTCAAAGTCCTTCTTTGATTAATGCACTGTAATAATGTATATTTTATCATCCACCAAAAGTAATAGCTCCTTAATGTAATAAATGCTAGTGAATGCGCACCCACGAATTTCAAATAATATGTGCTGACTCTTCATGACTTCGAACAATGAAAAATGGGTAAACTGCACACTTAGAAAACTTACAAGTGAATGAATATAACTCGTTTATAATAAAATGTTTGATAAACACTTTACAGTTGCAAATAGCAAATAAAATTTCTCTTGCAAAAATTATAAAGACTATTTGCTTTATGAATATGAGTTGAACTCAGTCATTCACGTTTGGTCTAATAATATCAAATTGTTATAAAATATTTATTTGTTATATTTTTTGTTTAAACTAAGTTTTTTAAATTTAATAGAAACTCACTTTTTAATTGATAAAAAAATTTATTTATTTCAATTGTCATTTTGACCCAATTGAAATGCTATTGAAATTTTTCCTTTGTTCTATATTTAAACTAAATATAAGGAACATAGAGTCACATAAAAATGGAATAAATCACATTTTCCATTTTTATTATTAATATTTTAGTTTCAGAAAATTTCAAATATTTTGTGGAATCCACAAAAATAATTAACAAGTTAAACAATTCTCTTCTAAAGTTTTGTGGAATCCACA
>CABFPE010000412.1:392586-423682 GCA_900660155.1 Hofstenia miamia | reverse complement strand
GTTATTTATTACAAACTTTTAGCATACAAACCAATCAAAAATAACTTAATTCATTTGATCCAATCATCAACTAATGTGATTAATTCATTTGCCAATGTTGTTAGAATATTATAAAATATCTGTTATATGTGTACACCCATGTATCTAGTTTATCCTAATATTAATTTACAGTTTCCACCTTCTTCTATAAAGAATAATGTTTTAGATTATAAAATTCCTGGTTTCCCCATAGCATATTGTATCTATGTGCTTATAGATTTACTTAACACTATGCTAAGAACTGAGAATCTGTTTACATGACTCAGGGCTAAGTAAAGAATTACAACCATGCTTAAATTTTTCCAGGGTTTGGGTTTTTTGCAAAAAATGCCTAGATTTTGTGGATTCCACAAAATGCTCGAATTTGTTGTTTCACTTGTAAAATATTTTTGTGGATTCCACAAAACTTCAGAAGTGAATTTTATTTCGATTGTCTATTTTTGTGGATTCCACAAAATATTTGAAGTTTTTGAAACAAAAATATTAATAACAAAAGTGGAAAATGTGATTTATTCCATTTTTATGTGACTCTATGTTAAGGTAAGTTGTTTTGTATTTTTTATCTTTAAAAATTTTAAAATAAGTACAAATTTTTAACAATTAAAATAAAAATCAATGGCATATATATATTTTATTCTAAATATTTTTACATGCTAAATCTAAGTACAGTTTGCGCATTGCCACGTGGATATATTGATGGTTTATCCTTGCCACGTCAAATTTTAAGTCTGATAAACATCTTATAATTTTCTCCTGTAGCTTTCTCTGCATAACATTTAGGTAGGAAGAAACAGTTGCCACTTTCAAGTATAATTTTTACCACAGCGCCATACTTCATCTGAAGGCTATATGCATTATGTATTTTTTGCCACTNCATTTATTATAGAACATCAAATGTCTCCTCATTTGCGGTTTAATATTTAATATGCTACCATCTCTCTGCACACATTTTTATAATTGCATAATTATTTTAAAGTGACTTGCATGCTCCATTAGTCATTCAGTGTTTTCTCAATACACATTTTAAATGTAATTGGTGATTACGGAAGAGAGGGCTAGTGTTATTGAATGTTTATTTTTTATTGTCGCATGTGTTAATATCTATTTACATTACACTGACATTTTTTTATCCAACACCCGGGTTTTTTAGGGTGATTGAGATGTTATTTATTTAGTTAAATGTAATTTTGTTTAAAAGAGTTTTTTTAAATAATGCATGTGTATTAATTGTTTTATATATATTCATTACTGATTACATGTTTTACATACATTACTAATTATATATACTGTGTTTATACAAATTTTCCTCATTGTGGTTTATAATTTTTAAAAAAATTCAATTGCATGTCAAAACAAAATTATTCCATCTTTTGAAAACAATTTACATTTTATGCTAAAATCTAAATTATTCTTTCTGTGTTTTAATTTTTTTTCAATTTTCCTCATGTTTTACTAATGCATGGTCTATTTAGACCAAAGACACCATCTCAATATTTCTGCGGTTTGTGTCAATATAATAACCCCTCCCCACAAAAAGTAAGATCTCATTTACAATCAAGGCATAGATGCATGATAGTTAGTTTTTGCTTCTATTGCAAGACTTATTTTGGAAGCAAGGCTGAGCTACATAAGCATCTTGATAGTAATCATCCAAACGAGATTTTGACAAGTCCAGTTTTGAATAATAGCCATGAATACACCATACACAGATCAGAAAATGCATGCAGAGGGGCATTTGCGAGTTATCTCTCAAATAACCTTAACTCAATTGATATTTACAAGGCCTTTGAAAACCACTGCAAGCCAATACATGAGGTAATTTCAAACAAGGTTTCCACGCATTATTCTGCAAAAATAAATTTAACGTGTGAGGTTGAAATGGTAAAGCCATTAGAAAATAATGAAGAAAAATCAGTGGTACTCCATCCAACATCCCATCCTATATCAGTTTTCAGAGCAGGTCTAAGTGAAAGTAATTTCTATAACCTAGTTGATGAAATTGCTAGCTATATTTGTATTTATGCAACAAATGGGAGCAGATTTATTTTAAAAAATATCAATAGAGTGGGTCTACGAGTGTCCAAATATCGCCCAAGTCGTGGAGGATCGTATATTGCACTGCCTGACTATCTTAGAAAAAACCACTTCCTTGTAAACCCAAAAACTGGACAGTCAAACCTATGTTTTGTCTACTCTGTATTAGCCTGCCTTCACCCTGAAGTCCAACATTGCAATCAAATAACACAAATGAAAAAATTTCTTCCTGAGTTAAAATATTCCAGTTTAACATTTCCATTGTCAATCAATGATGTATGTATTTTTGAAACATGTAATTCATTAAATGTTAATGTATGCTCACTAAATGAACAATGTCTTGTACCAGCATATAGGTCTCCATGCCATCATCAGAAGACGGTTAATTTATTGTTAATAGAAGATGGTGAAAAGAGTCACTACCTTGCCATCACCAATTTAAATGTGTGTCTCTGGTTTTTTAAGAATAGAAGTGATGGATTTTTCTGCCTAAAATGTTTATCCGGGTTTACAACAAGAGAAAATTTATCAAAACACAAGATTAAGTGCAATGGAGTACCAGAACCAAGAATAAAATTTCCAGATCAATCAGACAAAATCAAATTTAAAGCTTACAGCACTCAAAATTACGTTCCCATAGTCGGCACTCTGGATATAGAGGCAATTTCCAGAAAGGTACATAGTGTTCAGCCAAATCCATCTACAAGCTATACAACATGAGATGTTGAACAAATTCCATCGGGTGTCTGTGTGGTGACAAGTAGCATGGACAAATTATTAACATGTGAAATATATACTGGGGAGCAATGTATGGAGCATGGATGGAATCATTTGTAGAAATTGGCAAAACAGTCATATGAGATGATGCAGCGTCATCGTGAACTAGTAATATCAGAGGATAAGAGGAAAGTTATGTTGTCATCAGCAATAAAATGTATATTTTGTAAAAACGCATTTGCACAGGCCAATGGTAAAGTAATTGATCATTGCCATTTTTCTGGAGAAATAAGAGATGTCACACACAATAATTGCAATATTTTAAATCAAAGTCCACAATTTACTCCAGTTTTTATGCATAATGGGAGCAAGTACGATATGCATATTTTATTAAAAACTTTACATATGAAAGATGGAGAGAAAGTTTCCTGTGTCCCATGTACAAGCGAAGTATTCTTATCACTCAGTTTGATGGTGCCTGTAGACAGTTATAATGATAAACACGGAATTTACAAACTGATATATGAGGAACTCTGGTTTTTAGATAGCTATTGATTCATAGCTGCAAGTTTGTCAACCCTTGTGAAAAATATTGGAGTGGAAAAATACAAATTTTTAAATGAAGCATTAGGTGAACAAAAGGCTTGGGCATACTCCCAAGGAAAAGGATTTTTTCTGTACACCTGGTTTGATAGCTTTGAAAAATTTAACGAGTTGGGCCTCCCGGATTTAGAAGATTGGAGAGATGGGTTAACTGGAAAATTTCCCATAACCCAGGAGGAGCTGGATTTTGAGCGTCAAAACACATGGGTGCTATGTGAGTGTACAAATTTTAAAAATTACCACAACACCTATTTAATTTNTGTACAAGCGAAGTATTCTTATCACTCAGTTTGATGGTGCCTGTAGACAGTTATAATGATAAACACGGAATTTACAAACTGATATATGAGGAACTCTGGTTTTTAGATAGCTATTGATTCATAGCTGCAAGTTTGTCAACCCTTGTGAAAAATATTGGAGTGGAAAAATACAAATTTTTAAATGAAGCATTAGGTGAACAAAAGGCTTGGGCATACTCCCAAGGAAAAGGATTTTTTCTGTACACCTGGTTTGATAGCTTTGAAAAATTTAACGAGTTGGGCCTCCCGGATTTAGAAGATTGGAGAGATGGGTTAACTGGAAAATTTCCCATAACCCAGGAGGAGCTGGATTTTGAGCGGCAAAACACATGGGTGCTATGTGAGTGTACAAATTTTAAAAATTACCACAACACCTATTTAATTTCAGATATGTTATTACTCCTTGATGTGATATGCAAGTTTAGAATACAGAGCATGGAGACATATAATCTAGACCCTGCCCACTTTTTTATGCTATCAAACTTTAGCTGGCACACAATGTTGAAGTATACAGGAATCTCTCTTGAAGAATTGAATTTTATAATTGACGGGATTCACAGAGGCCTGTGCTGTACATTTTCTGATCATTATTTTAAAGCCAACAATCCAATGGTAGAAGGCTACAATCCCAGGAAAGAGACCACCTATGGATTCTATGGCAATGCAAACGCGATCTATAGTGGTACCATGTCCTTGAACCTTCCTATAGGTGGTCTATTATGGTCTTCAGCAAACATTGAAAAAATATTGTCCATGCCACAAGATTCAAAGATGAGATATTTGGTGGAAGTTGATCTGGAATACCCGCAGCATTTACACAACAATCATTTTGACTTTTGTCTAGCCCCTCACAAGATGATAATACAAGATAAGCATTTATCACCATACCAACTCAAGATAAAAAATTGCTTAAAAATAAAGTTGGCACCAATACCCAAACTAGTGCAAACATTTTATAAGAAAGAAAATTACATTGTTCACTATGAGGTATTAAAGTTTTATGTTGAACATGGATTAATAATTACAAAATTTCACAGAGCCCTTGAATTTAAACAGGCACCATTTTTGAAACCATACATTGACCTCAACACTGAGAAAAGAAAAGCTGCATGAAATGATTTTGAAAAAGCTTTTTACAAGCTAATGTTGAATGCAGTATTTGGTAAATTTATGGAGAACTTGAAAAAAGAATAAATATAAAGTTTGCACTTGGAATCAGCAGAGAAATTAATAAAGAAACCAGAGTTTAAATCATACAACATCATTAGCAAGGATTTGCTACAAGTTATGTTGAGTCAAAAAGATATTTTATGGAGCAAAGTAAATTATATTGGCATGGCAATACTTGATTTATCGAAATTAATCATGTTTAAATTTCACTATGAGATCATGAAACCCACATTTAAGAATCAAATTATGTTATTGTATTCTGACACAGACTCTCTAATGTATAAGATTAAATCAGAGAATGTGTACACTGAGTTAGCCTCCATCTCACAATATTTTGACTTTTCCAATTACCCAAAGAATTCACCATTATATAGTGAAGTGAATAAAAAGGTATATTTGAAGATAAAAGATGAGTTAGGGGGAGGGGTTTTATCACAACTTGTGACACTAAAACCAAAACTATACTCTATTGAATATATGAACAACAGTCACAAGGTGTTGGAAATGGCTAGTTCGAAAGGTGTGACTCACTCTGTGAAGCAGACGATGAATTTTGACCTTTTCAAGTCTATTGTATTACAGGAAGGCATCATTTGAAGACCAATGACTGGAATATGTTTGCATATGCATTCAATTAGTGTAGAGATGTCAAATTGTATAGCATTATCATGCTATGATAATAAACGCTATCTTGTTAACAGTATAGAAACACTGCCATATGGACATAAAGGTAATAACAATTTACATGTTTATAATGTTAAAACTCTTGTTTTAGATATCGAACAGATTAATAATTCACAGTCCATCATTGCTACTACCTCTGCACTAATTGATGTAGGGATTAAACATATTTGTCTAGGTATATGAAAATTTATATTGTATGTGTTATTAATTTGTGTTTTAGATTCCAACACAGTAATTCATAGTTCATTCTCCCTCCCACATTGTATCTGCTTCAAGTCCTTGTATATGGTAGTTTATTTTTAAAAAATTAAATATTATATTTTACATTTAGATATTTCCAATGTTTTACCTCTGATGTTTTTACATAATTGCTCCCTCATGCACCCTCCACCATGCTCAATGCGAATTTGTTTAATTTCTCTGTGTAAGTTTCCTATCAACAATGTTACAAATTAATTCTGTGTTTAGACAATTCCTCATATAATTGATTGTTCAACATACAATATTTCCTCCATTCTCTGTGTTCATACGAATTTGTTAAATTTCTCTGTGTAAGTTTTCTATCAACAATGTTACAAATTAATTCTGTGTTTAGACAATTCCTCATATAATTGATTGTTCAACATACAATATTTCCTCCATTCTCTGTGTTCATACAAATTTGTTAAATTTCTCTGCGTAAGTTTTCTATCAACAATGTTACAAATTAATTCTGTGTTTAGACAATTCCTCATATAATTGATTGTTCAATGTAAAATATTTCCTCCATTCTCAGTGTCCATATGAATTTGTTAAATTTCTCCGCATAAGTTTTCTATCAACAATGTTACAAAATAATTCTGTGTATAGACAATTCCTCATATAATTGATTGTTCAACATACAATATTTCCTCCATTCTCTGTGTCCATACAAATTTGTTAAATTTCTCCATGTACGTTTTCTATCAGTAGTGTTATAAATTAATGTTTTTGTTTAGTCAATTCCCAATTTGGTGTCATTTGCCAAGAAGAAAATCTATTCACTCCAATGCTCCTCACGTTTAATTTATCTTGAAAATGGTATAATATATTTTAATTGAATGTTTATTTATATATAGCTTAGTTTCCACACCCTGCTGAATGATTCTCTGCCAACTGAAAAAAGTTATACACTCTAATGCTCCTCACATTTAATTTATCTTGAAAATGGTATAATATATTTTAATTATATTTTTTTAAAAAGCTTATTTAGATCTCCATGTGTTTTAAAATAATTTTTCCATCATCAACTGATGAAAAGAATACCTCTTTGACGCTAACAAATCTCATACAATAAATATTGTAGAAGAAATTAATTATATATTTTGCTAAGGATTATTTACTACACAAAAAAGCTGTGTTGAATGAGAATGAATATCACCATGTGAAAATACCGAGTCTACATTATTCCATCAATTTGAGAGAATTTCTCGTATATGATCCCCATGGTAACGTGAAAGAGAAAGGAAATCCAGACTATTGTTCTTAGGGATCGCATGTTTTTGCATAACACATTAAGAAGAAAGAGTGTTGGACGCATTTACCCTGATAAAATCATGTACTGTGTGAAAACTGGAATTACGAGAATGTTAACCATAGGAGGCAACTAAAATCAATCCACGGGATGTATTATTCATTATATTTTGTTAATATCAATTTCTTGGGCTTGTAATAATACAGTGTTAATTAAATATGTCAAAAGAGAGTGTCTATAAAAAAATCTTGATTATTAATTGCATGGCGTAATTATTCCCCATTTAATTTTGCAGATTCATAACACTTATACCAAAGCTTAGATGTAATTTATTGATGGCATTGTGTGATTATCAACACATCAGACGAACAAGACTTGACAGAAGTTATTGGTGCATGGGAAATGAAGACGGCAGTTGATGAGAATATATGAACTCATATCAATGTTGGCAGTGATAAGCTAATACAATAGACAACGTTTTAGTGTAATTTACCATCATTATAAGTGGAATGTGTATAATATACATATGTTTTGTCTTGTTTTTACTATGCTCACTTAAATATTTGGTTTTATATTTTGGAAATTGATGAATCTTGTTTTAACATGTAAACTAGACAAGTGCGTTTTTTACTAATGTCTAAAAATTTTAAAACGTTTTTATTATGATGGATTGCGATCTCTTCTTGTTTAACTATGTTTAATATTTTCCATATGTATTAACGAAATAGTTTTAAAACAGTTTGTTTGCTTTGAAATGGAAATGTTTACATGAATGAAATTGTGTGTTTTGAAAACAAGGTGAAGTCATTTTGAAAAAAATTCCCAAAGCAGGTGATTGACCAGCCAATGGAAATACATTTGAAATTATGAAAAATAATTATTGGTTGAAAAACAGTGATAAGATAAACTGTTAACAATGAATTTTGACAAAATGTGAAATATGGTTTTTTTGAAGCTTCCCAAAAATGATATAAGCAATGTATGTATAACCTTTTCGAAATTATGGAAAATATGATAAGCATAGTTTGTCACTGTGTTCTGTAGCCTTTACATGTAATGGAAAATTAGTTTAATATTTTATGTATATCTGACAAAGTATTGTAAATTAGCCAACAATAGAAATATCACAAATGCAATGAAATTGGCCATAACATGAATCACCATAAAAATCAATTAAAAACTTAATTAGCAATAAGTGTCAAAAAGCACTTTGCAAGTTATTGCAACCTGTCAGAAATTCATTAGTCAAGTATGTAACATCGCTGAAAACCTATTAGTGATCTGTTAATCAAATGGTGAGTCACTAAAAAACACTCCTCCAATATCCATGAATCACTAGAGGTCAAAATGTCAGTTTGTGACTTCTCGTCATGACTATGTATACTACAAAAAAAGAGATTTGATAATAATAAAAACGTTTAGAATTTTTATAGACACTAGTAAAAATGTATTGTCTAGTGTACCCGTCTAAAAACAAAACTAATTTTAAACTATTTCATTAATATATCTGGAAAAATTTTAAAACATAAAGTTAAACAAAAAGAGATTTGATAATAATAAAAATGTTTAGAATGTTATAGACAATAGTGAAAAACACATTGTCTAGTTTAGATGTTAAAAACAAAATTCATCATTTTCTGAAACAAAAAACTAGATATTTAAGTGAGCATGGTAATGCCCACATTTTAAAAACAAAACAAAATACATGTATATTATACACGTTCCACTTAGTAAAAGACTAGAAGTTCTTGGATATTTTTTACCTTTGACCCTATAGATTTGAGTGAAGCCCATTCCACTTTTTTCTGATTGGTCAAGAGGTGGAGTCCAGGAGATCTCACTTTTTTCTGATTGGTTGAGAGGGGTGGCCTTTGACCTGAGACGCCATGGATATTGCTGGTGGTGTTGTACTGACGTCATGGAAGTCATGTACTTTTACTAGTTTTTAATGTTATTTATATGGCCTAATTTAGTTTGCATTTTTTTAAAATACATTTGTTCGCAGTCTATTGTTTAAAATGTAGCCAATTTTTTTGTGCATATACGTTTTTGGAATTACATAATTAATAAGTCAAAAATCCCATGAGATTAGAATTGTTTGCAGTCTATTGTTTAGAATGTAACTAATTTGTTTAGTTGCATATTTACGTGGCTAATTTAGTTTACATACTTGTTTTTTTAATGACATACATGACATTGGAAATATCACATTAATTTAGTTTACATACTTATTTTACATACTTGTTTTTCTTATTAACATACATGATATTGGAAATACCACATTAATTTAGTTTATATGTTTATTTTACATACTTGTTTTATTCAGTAAAATTTAATAACAAATGTTTGAATCACAGAGATAATAATACTCATTAGAAGTGTAATGGCTTATTTTGGTAATAATGCAAAATAATTTTTTGGAACTAGTTTATGCAAAAACTCACAATTTCTAATATTAAATAAATGCACGTAATAAAACCCACATACATGTCTAAGACAAGACAAAATGCAATTTATTCTACACTTTGCTTATAATGATCATATATATCTTACTATTAAATTTGTCTATTGTGTTAGTTTATCATCATTGTTGTTGAGGGAATTCTGTAGGAAACAAACGCAATATGAATTTCACATGGTCGTATCTAAATTAATGGTTAATAAAAAATGTTGTTATTAAAAACGAGAGGATATTCACAATCAAAAACACATGAATATTAAAAGTTTAAATAAATTCAATAAAAAACATTTATTAACAAACAAAAGACGTTTCTATAAAGTATATAATTAATTTAACATCAGGCAGTAAATTCGCGGCAATTCATTAAAATAAAATTATGTTTTTAAAAGAAATATCTGTAAAACTAACTAGAGATAATATTGTAAAAAAGCGTTTAGAATCAAAAACAATATCTGAGATATAATTATAAAAATGGCTTACCAAAAAGTTTGAAATCTTTATGGGTAGTTCACTCATCAAAGTGAAATTGCATTATACCATTCTATGTATAAATTTGCATGCTTTCATAGACAGTGTCAATATTCTATTGTTCAAATATTTGAATCAGAGAGAAAATAATACTTATTGCAAAAATAAACATACTTGTTTGCAATCACTGTCTCTGGTAAAAATGAAATAGATATTTTTCAAAACGTATTTCTCGTTGAATTCAAGAATAAAATATTTGCAAGTAGGAATTTTTATATGAGACATTTCAAGATTGTTGATAAAATGTTTTTTTTATTAGTGTCATAAATTGGTTGTTATTGTTTATTGATACACATATATACAAAATGTTTAAAAATATAAATTTTATATTATAAGAAATTGCTTACATTTTAAAATTTTATTGGTATCTTTTATATTAAGAATTAAATAAATAACCGGTATACGACTTTTCCACATTTGTAGACTTACATTTTTCCGACATTTTTTTCACTTTTGTGACTTATATTTCTTTTCCAAAGTTTTTACATGTTTGTNAAATTGTGTTTTTAAAAGAAATATCTGTAAAACTAACTAGAGATAATATTGTAAAAAAGCGTTTAGAATCAAAAACAATATCTGAGATATAATTATAAAAATGGCTTACCAAAAAGTTTGAAATCTTTATGGGTAGTTCACTCATCAAAGTGAAATTGCATTATACCATTCTATGTATAAATTTGCATGCTTTCATAGACAGTGTCAATATTCTATTGTTCAAATATTTGAATCAGAGAGAAAATAATACTTATCGCAAAAATAAACATACTTGTTTGCAATCACTGTCTCTGGTAAAAATGAAATAGATATTTTTCAAAACGTATTTCTCGTTGAATTCAAGAATAAAATATTTGCAAGTAGGAATTTTTATATGAGACATTTCAAGATTGTTGATAAAATGTTTTTTTTATTAGTGTCATAAATTGGTTGTTATTGTTTATTGATACACATATATACAAAATGTTTAAAAATATAAATTTTATATTATAAGAAATTGCTTACATTTTAAAATTTTATTGGTATCTTTTATATTAAGAATTAAATAAATAACCGGTATACGACTTTTCCACATTTGTAGACTTACATTTTTCCGACATTTTTTTCACTTTTGTGACTTATATTTCTTTTCCAAAGTTTTTACATGTTTGTGACTTACATTCCTTTTCCGACGTTTTTTCACATTTGTGACTTACATTTCTTTCTGATGTTTTTTCTTACTTTTGCGACTTACATTAAAAAACCTTTCCTCAATGATGACATGGGGATTGGGAACAGTGCTATTGCAAAACGCATTGTATTACACCTTAGTAAATAGAAAATGTATAGTTTTGCTTTCACTCTTTTTTCTACATGTACTAGTTTTATGTTAATATGCTTGATAAATTATTACATTTCATAAACATTAGTTTCAATATAAAAAATTTAAACTCCTACGTTTTCTTTGTAAATAGGTAAAAATTGATAGTATTCTATAAACTGTTAAATGTCAATGTTTTAACTAGCTATTAATTTAACATGTGATTGACATTTAAATTCAGCATTAGGGAAGGATGATTGAAATAAAGTAATCGCTAGTTTAGTAAATTTAATAATGCTATTTATTATGCAATGAGAATGTAGAAATGATTTGTACGTGTTTTATTAATGATAGATTTCTAGAGATACATATGATCAACTAAGTAAAATAAGTGTAATATTACATGCATGTTATGTATAATAATATAATTAGAGAGGCCTATGACTTTTCCACATTTATAGACTTACATTTTTTTTCGAGGTCAATCCTTTGTTTCAGTACTGATATACATTTAATTTTTCAATATGTATGCAAGAAATCAACCAATCAAATTAGACAAAAACATTGTAAAAAACTGAATATTGTGTTAAAATTTTAGATAGTTTTTCATCATTGAAGAAAATGAAAATTTCATGATGGTATCACTATAAACTTTCAAGAATGAGTAAGAAAAACATACATGCATATAAATATGACTAATCTTTGTTATAAATTCAGATGTTATTTTCATATATTAAAGAATGAATGGTTTTGTTATTTAATATAACATATAAATATGGATTTTAAGACATTCTACAAATCAATGATTGTTAAAATACTTGAAGTTGTATCATAGCTTTTGAATTTTAAAATAAAAACTTTATACTTATTGAGAAAGTCTTAACATTCACATTTTTCTTCAGTCAATGAGTAAACTTTGATAATTGCAAATGAATACATAACGCCATTTCAAAAATGAATCAATTAGATGTCATGAAACTCACAAAAAATTGTTAATTACAAAAAGACTAACACATTTTCATAAAAAATACATTTATGCAAAAATGATTAAATTGGTTGATTTTACAAAACACATACTCATATATTATAAAAACACAACAGCAATCATTAAATGATTTAAACTACATTTTGTACATTAGGTATTAAAACAACTTAGGAACATTTTCTAAATATAGAAATAAATAGCGTAAATTACAAATATCAGAAACTGATAAATGAAATAAATACATCTTCAAGACGGTTTAGTCTTTGTATTCAAATATATATTTCACAATATGCAATTAGGAAAACTGCTTTTTTAACTCAATTTCTTATTAAACGTTTTAAAATCATATAGAGATTGAGAATTTTTAATAATAAATCCGATTTTGTTAGAGTTTCTAGGGCATAGCATTGGATAGAATGCCAATATATAATGGATTTCCAAGTGTTTTTCTATTATTTGAGAGTCTAAAATTTTCATTTTTTTGGTGATTTGTTTTGTCTTTTCAAACAAAATTACTTACCTTTGGGAATATTTAATTTTTTTTTGGTGATTTTTTTCTCCTTTTGAACAAAATTACTTGCCTTTGGGAATATTTAATTTTCCTTTTGATGATTTTTTTGTCTTTTCAAGCAAGGATATTAAATGTGTACAAACATTATGAAATTTTTATATTATTTTGTAATCACATGAGAAAAGTTAGTCATATAAACTTTTTAATATACAAAATAACTTACATTATTGAATGAATTCAACCGTCACCANTATATTTATCCATATATACATATAGCTTTCTTAAACATTTAATAAAAGTCTTAACATGAGAGTCTTTACAAATTAAAAATGTTTCTCTGCAGAGCTTGTCAGGACATTCATACATAACTTTCATTTATTACAAACTTAAATGTTGGAAGAATTATCTTCATATACAGGAGGATATAAATTAGCAGTAGAAATCATCTTTTCAAATGATGTGTATTAAGTGTATTCTATATATTGCATAATCTTTTCAGCAAATAGTAAAATTTATCGTTCAACTACATAATGTAATTTGTAGAATGCCTTAAAATGGGTATTTACGTGCGATATTAAATAAAATACATAAAAACAAAACCATTAACGCTTCGAAATACAAAAAACTTTGAATATACAACAAGGAAATGTTGAATTTAAGTGTGTGTACGTTTTTCTTTCTCCTTTTTTTAAGTTTATTCTAAAAATTTCATGAAGTTTGCATTTTGTTCAATGCTTATGACGGAAAGATATCCTTATTTAAACACATTATTCAGTTTTCACAAAGATTCAAATGGTGATGGTGGAATTCATTCAATAATGTAAGTTATTTTTGTATTTTAAAAAGTTAATATTACTAACTTTTCTCATGTGATTACAAAATAATATAAAAATTTCATAATGTTTGTACACATTTAATATCCTTGCTCAAAAAGACAAAAAAATCATCAAAAATGAAAATTAAATATTCCCAAAGGCAAGTAATTTTGTTCAAAAGGACAAAACAAATCACCAAAAGGAAAATTAAATATTCCCAAAAGTAATTAATTTTGTTCAAAAAGACAAAAAAAATCACCAAAAAGAAAATTAAATATTCCCAAAGGCAAGTAATTTTGTTCGAAAAGACAAAAAAATCACCAAAAGGAAAATTAAATATTCCCAAAGGCAAGTAATTTTGTTTGAAAAGACAAAAAAATCACCAAAAGGAAAATTAAATATTCCCAAAGGCAAGTAATTTTGTTTGAAAAGACAAAAAAATCACCAAAAGGAAAATTAAATATTCCCAAAGGTAAGTAATTTTGTTCGAAAAGACAAAACAAATCACCAAAAGAAAACTGAAAATTTTAGACTTTCAAATAGTAGAAAAATACTTGGAAATCCATTATATATTGGCATTCTTTCCAATGCTATGCCCTAGAAACTCTAACAAAATCAGATTTATTATTAAAAATTCTCAATCTCTATATGATTTTAAAACGTTTAATGAGAAATTGAGTTAAAAAAGCGGTTTTCCTAATTGCATATTGCGATATATATATTTGAATACAAAGACTAAACCGTCTTGAAGAAGTATTTATTTCATTTATCAGTTTCTGATAATTGTAATTTACACTATTTATTTCTATATTTAGAATATGTTCCTAAGTTGTTTTAATACCTAATGTACAAAATGTAGTTTAAATCATTTAATGATTGCTGTTGTGTTTTTATAATGTATGAGTATGTGTTTTGTAAAATCAATCAATTTAATCATTTTTGCGTAAATGTATTTTTTATGAAAATGTATTACTCTTTTTGTAATTAAAAATGTTTTGCGAATTGCTTGACATCTATTTGATTCATTTTTGAAATGGCGTTATGTATTCATTTGTGATTATCAAAATTTACTCATTGACCAAAGAAAAATGTGAATGTTAAGACTTTCTCAATAAGTAATAAGTTTTTATTTTAAAATTCAAAAGCTATGATACAACTTCAAGTATTTTAACAATCATTGATTTGTAGAATGTCTTAAAATCTATATTTATATGTGATATTAAATAACAAAACCATTCATTCTTTAATATATGAAAATAACATCTGAATTTATAACAAAGATTAGTCATATTTATATGCATGTATGTTTTTCTTACTCATTCTTGAAAGTTTATACTAATACCATCATGAAATTTTCATTTTCTTCAATGATGAAAAACTATCTAAAATTTTAACACAATATTCAGTTTTTTACAATGTTTTTGTCTAATTTGATTGGTTGATTTCTTGCATACATATTGAAAAATTAAATGTATATCAGTACTGAAACAAAGGATTGACCTCGAAAAAAAATGTAAGTCTATAAATGTGGAAAAGTCATAGGCCTCTCTAATTATATTATTATACATAACATGCATTTAATATTACACTTATTTTAGTTAGTTCATCATATGTATCTCTAGAAATCTATCTACATTCTCATTGTATAATAAATATCATTATTAAATTTACTAAGCTAGCAATTAATTTATTTCAATCATCCTTCCCTCATGCTAAATTTAAATGTCAATTGCATGTTAAATTAATAGCTAGGTAAAACATTGACATTTAACAGTTTAGAGAATACTTTAGATTTTTACCTATTTACAATGTATGAACTTAAATTTTTTTATATTAATAACTAATGTTTATGAAATGTAATAATTTATCAAACATATTAACATAAAACTAGTACATGTAGAAAAAAGAGTGAAAGCAAAACTATACATTTTCCATTTACTAAGGTGTAATACAATACCTTTTGCAATAGCACTGTTCCCAATCCCCATGTCATCATTGAGGAAAAGTTTTTTAATGTTAGTCGCAAAAGTAAAAAAACATCAGAAAAGAAATGTAAATCACAAATGTGAAAAAACGTCAGAAAAGGAATGTAAGTCACAAACATGTAAAAACTTTGGAAAAGAAATATAAGTCACAAAAGTGAAAAAAATGTCGGAAAATGTAAGTCTACAAACATGGAAAAGTCGTATACCGTTATTTATTTAATTCTTAATATAAAAGATACCAATAAAATTTTAAAATGTAAGCAATTTCTTATAATATAAAATTTATATTTTTAAACATTTTGTATATATGTGTATCAATAAATGATAACCAATTTAGGACACTAATAAAAAAAACATTTTATCAACAATCTTGAAACATCTCATATAAAAATTCCTACTTGCAAATATTTTATTCTTGAATTCAATGAGAAATACATATTGAAAAATATCTATTTCATTTTTTCCAGAGACAGTGACTGCAAACAAGTATGTTTATTTTTGCGATAAGTATTATTTTCTCTCTGATTCAAACATTTGAACAATAGAACATTGACACTGTCTATGAAAGCATGCAAATTTATACATAGAATGGTATAATGCAATTTCACATTGATGAGTGAACTACCCATAAAGATTTCAAACTTTTTGGTAAGCTATTTTTATAATTATATCTCAGATATTGTTTTTGATTCTTAACGCTTTTTTACAATATATTTCATATATTCTCATCAACCATCATCTTCATTTCACATGCACAGATAATTTTCGATACGGATTGTTCATCTGGTGGAGAGTTATGAGATTCAAGAATCACACAACGCCCAACAAAATATATCTAAGTGTGGTATAAGAGATATGCCTCCACAAAATTAAATGGAGAGTAAATATGTCATGCAAGTATGCAAATAATAATCTAAGTCGAGATTTTTTTAGACACTCTGTTTTGACATATTAAATATCAAATTAACACAGATTTTAAGTATTATTGTAAGCCAGAGGAATTGATATTAACGAATAAAAAGGGTAATATATCCCATGCATGTTTTTAACCGGCTCCCATGATTAACATCAGTGTAGATTGTAATTCAATGTCTGTTTTCCCATTATGCATAATATGCTGAGATCTGATAATTGGGTTTACATTGTAGAATGAAAGAGAGAGAGAGACACCACACACTAGTTATCTGCTAACATCCCACTTTTAATTCTTTGTGAATACATAGAGACTGCATGTTGAGACTAAATATCATTTAAAATCAAATATCACAATAAATTGTATCACCTAATATCAACCAAGGAATGAAAGGAAATTGTTTTATGATGGAAACATTAGTTTTGTTTTTCTGGTAGAACAACAATAGACTAAATGTTTTAAACCAAATCAGCAGTATGGTGAACTTTGTTTAGGCAAAACTAAATAATCTATTGCAAAAATATGTATAAATAATTTCTTTTACCATATTTATTGTATGAGATTTGTCAGCAGTTGATGATGGAAAACTTTTTTCTAATGAACACATGGGATCTAAATAAACCATAAGCAAAAATAATTAATTTCCATTATACAGTTTTATTGTATGAGCTTCATCAGCAGTGAGGAGACATTTTTCTATTTTGTAGAGAATATATCATTTTGCATTATTGTAGAAGCTAAGCACACATGTAAATGATAATCAATTCAATCAGCAGAGGGTAATTACACTGTCTTGTGTGGAAACTAAAATTTACATAAATAATCAGTAAATTAATTAAATTATACCATCTTTTGCAAAATAAATTAGATGTAGGAGGAGCACTGGAGAGAATGGATTTTTTTTAGTTGTTGAGCAAACAATCATCAGTGAATATATATAATTACACCATCTTGCATGGAAACTAAATGTGTGTATAAATAAACAATATATTAATTAGATTATACTATCTTTACAAAAGTAAAACATGTAGATGGGGATCATTGAGAGGGAGCCAGTTTTCTTCTTCTTCAGTTGACAAGTGTCAGCAAATTATTCAAACAGAGAATTTCTAAAGAAAAAATTATTTTGTAATAATGCTGACAAAAACATACATTGAGGGATATAACAATGTATGTATACACAGAGAATGGAATGAGCTAGCTATACATAAACATGGGGAATTATATCTAAACACAAATGTTAATAAACTAAACATAAATTTCATTATTACTATATACAAGGACTTGGAGTGAGTACTGGAGGAAATTGGAGAATGAAATTGGAATTACTACATATCAGAATCTAAAACATTAATTAATAACACACACACAATATAAATTTCCATATACCTAGGCAGAGGCATTTTACTCCATCATCAATTAGTGTAGAACTGGTGGATGACAAATTATTATTAATCTTTTTTAAATCTAAACAAAAATTTTAACATTTTAAACACGTGTATATATTAAATTACCTTTATGTCCATATGGCAGTGTTTCTATGCTATTAATAAAATAGTGTTTGTTATCATAGCATGAGAGGGCAATATAATTTAACATCTCTACACTAATTGAATGCATGTGTGATATTATTCCAGTCATTGGTCTTTGAATGATGCCTTCTTCCAGCAGAATTGATTTAAACAGGTTAAAGTTCATCATCTGCTTCATAGAATGGTTACACACTTTGCACTGGCTTTCTCCAACACCTCATGACTATCATTTGTGTACTTAATCAAGTAGAGTTTTGCTTTTAGTGTCAAAGCCCATGCTAACACACCCCCCAGCAAGGTCATCTTTCACTTTTAAGTACACATTTTTATTTGTATTACTGTATAAAGGCAAACTCTCAGGGTAATTGGAGAAATCAAAATGGTATGAGAGTGGACCTAGCTTGGTGTACAAATTTTCTGATTTAATTTTATAAAGTAAGGAATCTGTATCAGAATACAATATAGTGTAAGTTGGCTATTAAATGTGGTTTTCATTATTTCATAGTGAAACTTAATTGTAATTAATTTTGATATATCAAGAATAGCCATGCCAAGATAATTGGGTCAGTTCCAAACAATATTTTTTTGTCTCAACATCACTTGGATCAAATCCTTGCTGACAATGTTGTACAACTTAAATTCTGGCTTTTTATCAATTTCTCCACAGATTCCAGATCATATGCAAACTTGATGTTTATTTGCTTCTTCAAATTCTCCATAAATTGACCAAATACTGCATTTGACATTAATTTATAGAACACCTTCTCAAAATCATTGTGTGTAGCCTTGTGTTTGCTCATGTTTAGATCAATATATAGTTTTAAAAATGGCGACTGTTTAAATTCGAGGACTTTATGAAATTTCATAATTTTCAATCCTTGACTGACATAAAATTTCATTTCCTCATAGTGTACAATGTATGCCTCTTTTTTATAAAAAGTTTGCACAAGTTTTGGTATGGGTGCTGACTTTATTTTCAACCTGTTTTTTATTTCAAACTGATATGGAGAAAGATGTCTATCTTATACTATCATCTTGTGTGGTGCCAACAGAAAATCAAAGTGCTCATTGTGTAAATATTCCAGATATATGAGATCTACATTTACTAAATAACCAATCTCCAACTTCTGACTGGTGGACAATATTTTTTCAATACTAGCCCTAGACCACAATAGGCTACCCACAGGCAGGCTCAAAGACATGGTTCTGGCATTTAGGCTGTTCAAGTTGCCATAGAACACATAGGTGGTCTCCTTCTTGGGATCATATCCATCTACCAAAGGGTTGTTGGTTTTAAAAAAATCTATCTGAAAATGTTGAGCACATACCTCCACGAATTCCATCAAGTATAAAATTCAATTCCTCCTCATTTTGTATAGGATCAAGCAAGATTCCTGTATACTTCAACATTGCATGCCAACTAAAATTTGATAATGTGAAAAAGTGGGCAGGGTCTAGATTATATATCTCCATGCTATGTTCTCTAAATTCTCTTATCACATCCAATAGTAATAGCATGTTGGCTTGTAAATAATTATTATGAAATTGCTTAAAGGTTTCACATTCACCCAACACCCAAGTATTTTCATGTTTGAAATTTAGCTCCTGTTGGGTTATTGGGATTTTTTTGGTCAATGCATCTCTCCAATGCTCCAAATCTGGTAGCCCCAACTCAATAAATTTTTTGAATCTATCAAACCACATGTACAGAAATGTTCAATTCCCCCTGCTAAATACCAATGCCTTTTCCTCACCCATTCCATCTCTTAAAAATTGATATTTTTCTGTGCCAATGTTTTTTGCAAGGTTTGATAGATTATCAGTTATGAAATGATAGCTATCTAAAAATTTCTTCAAAAATTGGTTGAGACCCCAATGTTATCAGTATAACTATGTACAGGTACCATTAAACTTAGAGAAAGAAACACATTGGATGTATATGGGATGAATGACAACTTCTCTCCATCTTTCATTTTCAAATTTTTTAGTAGAATATGCATATCATATTTGCTCCCATTATGCATGTAAATTGGGGTGAATTGAGGACTTTGATTTAAAATGTTGCAATTATTATGTGCAACACCTCTAATTTTCCCAGTAAAATGACAGTTGTCAATAAATTTCATATAATCTTGTGCAAACACATTTCTACAAAATACGCACCTCACTGCCATCACCAACATTGTTTTTCACTGCTCCAGGGAAATTATTAAATTTTGATATTTTTGTTTCCATGCAATTCTCACCAGATATTAATTTGCAGGATAATAATTTGTCCAAGCTACTTGTTGCTACTGTAGCATCATCCAAACAAATCAAAAATAAGCTGCAAACATTGAGCAGAGTGAGAATAAGATCAAAGAAATGATGATTAGAAATATTGCATTTAGATCAATTAGATTAATTTAGATTTATTTGTATTATGCAACCAAGAAACAATATGTGTCAAAAATGAGAGATTACTATCAGTCAATAAAAACACTTTTGGCAAAATGAGGGGGTGAAATCACTTCCATTATTTTTAGCCACCATCTTGGCAGAACAAAAGTTAAAATTTGAAATCAACAGGTACTTTTCTGGAATTACTATAAGTACAAATTAAATACTGTAAGCAATTGATAAAGAATTTTATTTGGAATTCTTATTTTGTTCTACTATAATGGTTTGATTATTAAATACAATGTTGAGCTAATTGAGTGGTGTTTAGTAGTGGTCTGGATCCATCACAGAGAATGATTCAAGGGTCCCTGTGCCAGACCATGAAAGTGCACATAAGTTAGGTATAGGGGTTTTCTCTCAATTAGTCAACTAGCAATCACTTACTACATGTATTAAAGTAATTAACTGTGAACAAATGGTTGGATGACCAAAAATTAGGAAATATATTAATACTATTTCAGATCCAAATTAATGACCAATAAATGACCAATAAAGTGACCATACATGTATTAATTTATAAATGTAAGTTAGGAAGCTGCTCAAAACTAATATATTTAGAAATGCCAATATATTTTGGTAATGGCTACATGTAATATCAAGTGGGCAGCTAGTAACAAGTCAGGTTGTGAACAAATAGAACACTTTAACAAAATAGAGTTTAAGTTGAATTGTGTCATGTCTTGAGTATGCACTGAGCTAGGATAAGGTACACATAAATTGTATCAATGAGCTGAGGTGTGCAACTCAATCAAATGGAACATTGAAAGAGTTGGTGAAACTGGATGTGGAGATCAGCTTTGGGCAGATGCCCACTATTGATCACTGGAGAAAGTACCACATGGCTTCATCACCTGAATAGTGAATGGTTAAATCTAGTTACATTATGTTAACAGAGACAAAAGCCAAGCAGTATATAATTAGGTAAATCACTACCCACAGAAATACGACTAATGTTATACAGTAGCAAGAGATAAACAGTAATGATGCCTGGTAGAGGATGTTACAATACACACACCAGATGGANATAGAACACTTTTACAAAATAGAGTTTAAGTTGAATTGTGTCATGTCTTGAGTATGCACTGAGCTAGGATAAGGTACACATAAATTGTATCAATGAGCTGAGGTGTGCAACTCAATCAAATGGAACATTGAAAGAGTTGGTGAAACTGGANATTAATACTATTTCAGATCCAAATTAATGACCAATAAATGACCAATAAAGTGACCATACATGTATTAATTTATAAATGTAAGTTAGGAAGCTGCTCAAAACTAATATATTTAGAAATGCCAATATATTTTGGTAATGGCTACATGTAATATCAAGTGGGCAGCTAGTAACAAGTCAGGTTGTGAACAAATAGAACACTTTTACAAAATAGAGTTTAAGTTGAATTGTGTCATGTCTTGAGTATGCACTGAGCTAGGATAAGGTACACATAAATTGTATCAATGAGCTGAGGTGTGCAACTCAATCAAATGGAACATTGAAAGAGTTGGTGAAACTGGATGTGGAGATCAGCTTTGGGCAGATGCCCACTATTGATCACTGGAGAAAGTACCACATGGCTTCATCACCTGAATAGTGAATGGTTAAATCTAGTTACATTATGTTAACAGAGACAAAAGCCAAGCAGTATATAATTAGGTAAATCACTACCCACAGAAATACGACTAATGTTATACAGTAGCAAGAGATAAACAGTAATGATGCCTGGTAGAGGATGTTACAATACACACACCAGATGGAATTTGTTCAACCTCATGCAGTGTGTAGCTGGTTTACAGGTTTGGTTGTACAGTGTGCACTTTTTTCAATATTGTTTCGATATCCAAACTACCAATGATAAGAACCTAATTCTGTGCTGCATGTTTTAAATTTGATTTTGTCTGCAAGATCTGGATATGTGGTGATTGGTTCCATGACTCTGCTGCATTTATTCTTGTGATTTTCCAAATTTTCTTTTTTTGTAAACCTTAATAAACATTTGGGGCAGAAAAATCCATTTTCACAGGACTTAAAAAATTGAAGACATGCATTTAAATTTGTAATGACCAAATATTGGCTCTTTTCATCCTCTTCTAATTGTAATAGATTGACTGTTGTTTGATATGAGCATGGAGACATATATGCTGGCACAAGGCATCAATCATTTAGGGAATAGACATTTACATTTATGGAATTCCATGTCTTGAAAATGAATACATTGTTAATTGATAAAGGAAACATTAGACCTTTTTACTTTATTGATGGAAGAAATTTGTTCATGTGTACAATTTCACATCTCTGTTTAATTTCTGGGTGTAGACAAGCTAGTATGCTATACACAAAGCATACGTTTGATTGACTGGTTTTTAGATTTACAAGGAAATGACTTTTTCTAAGGTAGTCTGGAAGTGTAATATAAGACCCTCCTCAAGATGGATGGTATTTTGACACTATAAGCCCAACTCTGTTGATGCTTTTTAATATGAACCTGCTTCTGTTTGTATTATACATACTGATGTGGCTTGAAATTTCATCAACTAGTCTGTAAAAATTGGTATCATTTAGTCTAGATCTAAACACTGATATGGGGCTAGATGTTGGATAAATTATCACCAACTCTTCTTCATCATTTTCCTGCTGCTTGACCATCTCTATTTTGAAGGTTAAATAAATTTTCACAGAATAATGTGTAGAAACCTCACTTGAAATTACTTGACATATTGCCTCATGATGGTTAGAGAATGCCTCATATATATCAACTGAGTTGACATTAGTAGTAAGGAAAGTCCTGGTTTGATATATATACAGTTTTCTAATAATGATCATTTTTCAATAACGTTTTCCACTTTTCCATTGATTTTGATAAGGAAAAAGGCGTTTTTTAGAAATTCAGGCTTTTACAGCCAGGGGTAAAAAAACTATGGCCATACCCATATAAATAATTATTCAATTGTACCCCCCTTTCAACTATGTACCAATATGTTTTTGAGCAATTTTTTGCAAAACCACTTGTTGTTCAAAATTTTTACATGAAATTCAGTGCTTCTACTTTTAATTACACCCTATTTCTTAAGCAAAATATAAAACCTGTCAAATGTCCTAACAAAGGATTTTTCTTTAAGAAATTACAAGTATTATTAATAGCATAACAATAACCCCTACCCAATCCATATTCATTATAAAATCGACCATAACTGTCATGGAGGATTGAATGTGTATGACAACATTGAATAGTTCCAAATAAATATTCAAATAGGCTTGTTAAACACCCCTCTCCTGGACCAATCAAACCAATTTCCTGATTGAATTTATCTAATATATCATTTATAGATATGTTCTTTTCAAAATTAACCATATAAAGACGTTGGTAAGCTAAACAAGACTTGAGAATCACAGGATTTAAATTAGGATAATTAAATTTTTGTATTTTAAAGTTATGTAATACATATTTTATGACTTCTTTTGGACTGGTTAATTCACGTTTCCTTGTTTCATTAGAACAACCCATAGATTGCACTCCATAAGTTTTTTCATTTTCTCCTGTTTTGGTATTATTACCTGTTTTCAGTATAATTGGTTCACTTACAATTTGAACTCTTTTACTCATTTCTATATAAGAGATTAGAAAAAATTAATTTCAATAATTTGTTTTAGGAAGGAAATATGTCAAATTTTACAAACTAATCCATTTTATAGGCTCTGTGTCACTTGCAAACAGCCAAAACAGACCATTCTCATGTAAAATATCAAACTGAATTATACCATTAGATGTAGCTAGTCCAAATATTTATTTATTACTTTCTAAACTATATGCAAGTTCCTGATTAATTTTAATTATATTTGCATGCTTTTTCAAGTTGTGCATACCCCTTTGGCATATTCCTCTAAAGAAAACTTGTGTACCAATTACCTTATATTGACAATGTTGCAAATCAGAAATTTAAGTGTTTTTAAATTCAGTATCAAATTCCATTCCTTTAATAATATCACTGTTATCCGTATTTAATTCAATATCATTCCAAAACAAATCAGTAGTGTCAAAATATATATTATTTAAGGAAACAAATGCTTCTTCTATTACTAAATTGTGTACAGACAATTCACCAAATTTACTAATTTGGACATAAACATCTTTTGATTTTTCACAAATTACCATTAGACGAAATATTTTTTGCTGCAAAATCTTTATCCTGACAGATGGCACTTGAAAATGGTTAATATAGTCTATCTTAATACATTAGGAAATATTATTTTGTGTAATTTCTACTAAAGTATGCAACATATTTAAAAACAACTGTGAAAATATGAATGTTAATATCCTTAAAATTCCACAAAATCATTAAAGTATTCATTTACTTTGATTGTTTTTTGTACAATTTATGGCAGGTTTTTTTTCAAAAATCAATTTCATGTTATTAGATTGTAATCCCTTTACTTATTTTCTGTACAATTGCCATTCAATTGAGAGCGTCTGTTTCCTGAATTGTACAAAAAACTAGCAAAGTAAATGAATACTTTATTAGTTTTGCGGAATATTAGAGAATTGTGATATTACATAAGCCTTTTAAAACCACATTCAAAATTCTCTGTAAATGTTTTTCCACCTTCAGTTCTTTCAATNTCTTGTTTTCATTGTTTGCAAGTCTTTTTTCAACATAATCTTCCATTTGTTGTTTGTTAATAGTATCCTTTTCCTGTTCACCATCACGAACATTTATAATTTTCTCATTGCGCATATTTAAATCTCTATTAAAAAGATTATACCCTGATATATCTAAATTATTATTTTCAATTTGATTTATTTTGTATTTTATGAGTTTAACATCTGTTTCTATGTTATTATTGTAACCCTCTTTATAAGAATGTGTAGCTTCAGGTATTCCACTATTATTAAATCCCATTTATATAAGGGAAAAAGAAACTATTTTTCCAACATTTGAATTTCACTACAGTTAGGTCTGTTAAACTTTTATAAAATAGTTTTTAATATATTCTTCATTTTTATATCTCTCACACTTCCTCTTGTAAAGATCATTAAGTATTGAGAAATAATCCCTTCCCTTGCATCTTTCATATATGAACCAAATACAATAGTATCCACATAATACACTAGAACTTTGTTGATACTGTGAACTGTTGTACACAATATTATCCTTAACATCTTTAAATATTGAAAAAGTATTTTGAAATGGAGGTAGGCCAAAACTATCAAAATACTAAAGATTGACAGAGTCAAACTCTTTAAAGGCAATTGCATTCCCTGCAGATACTTTGGTATCCTTAAAATAATAAAATGCTATCAAATGTGTGCCAGTATTTGAAGAATGGTCTAAATTACAAACATAAAATCCAAAACCCAGATTTTTCAAAGTATTTCTAGAAAAGATCCCCTTAAAGTTTTCAATATTCTTCATAAATTGTAAAATATCATAATTTGAAAGGGTATTACTAAAATTTAAACTGAATAGTTTTTTTGATCTGCATTCCTTTTCCTTTAGGTGTATTTAGTCACATTCCTTTCCCTTTTGAACCTGGAGGTCCAATTTTCATCCCATTTCCTTTAGGTGTATTTAATTGCATACCTTCTCCTGGAATTGCTTGTTTAAACCCTTTCCAAATACTTTATTGACTGAATTTTTTCCCAAGGCTCCCATTGCACAAGTAACTAATGGTGCTACTGCATACTTTCCAATTAATGGAGCAGCTGCCATAAGTAAGGGGGCCAAAGCACCACCATTTTTTTCATTGCATTAAGTTGTGTTTTAGAAATTTTAATATCACAAGCTTTATTTATTTTCTTTGCTTTTTCTAATTGGTTTATTTGTCTTTCTGTTAAAAGAAACGGAATGGAAGTTCCTTGGCTAGTATTACTAACCCTTAAAGTTATAGGACTTGAGTTTTTAATACTTTTTTTCAATGTATTTAATTGACCATTAGTTAAGTATAAGTTGTAGTTCTATATTCTGCCATTTGTATATATAAGTAAAAGTGAAAATAATTTATTTACAGAGAACAAAGTTCACCTTAAAAGAAAATATATTTTTCGATGGGTAATATTGTACCATTTAAAGATGAAATTTTATCAAATAGTAAATTTGGATTTTGAACTAATTTCAGTATATCTGAAGTGATTAAAATAAATACAAATCCTTAAAAATTTAAAGGAAGCCATATGGAAAACTCTCATTATTATTTAAGTAATACTTTTATCATCAAATGGTGAGAGAGAATTCTTCTCTGTAGAGATTAAACTAATTTTATATTTTTTATTTCTCAACATATAATTGTTTGAAACACCAACTTTATTTGTTTCTAAACAATTTTTATAATCTTTTAATGTTAACTTTTCCTTCTCAACTTTTGTTATTCCTTTCAAAGTGTTTTTACTTTTATCATTAACTTTATATGAATACATTTTGCTCTTCAAAGCAACAAACTCATCTAAATAAATACTTTCAGGTGTTTCTATCTTAAAATATCCAGGAATCTTTTTAAATTGTTCATTGAATAATTCGTGATTCTTATCAAAATTACTAAAATCAAATAATTCGTAATCGTCATTAAGTGTTTTCAAATCATTAATTATATCTTTAGTTTTTATATTTAAAATGAAACTATCTGTATCCATATAATTTAAAGTTATATTATTTTCACCAAAAAATGGCTGCAAGACATCATAATAAGTTTCATACATTAACAATTTTGAAAGTTCTAAAACAGTAAATCCAAGATATATTGGTTTATCAAACTTCAATTTAGTTTGATGGTAATGATATACTAGAAAATCATCAAAATCAGAATTTGTTTTAAGTTCTAATTTACTTTGTTCTTTAATTATTTTTTCCGGAGTTTCAGTTTTATTAAACATTTTTACATTAATCCGTCCTCTAATATTTTCACAAGTTTTTCCAAAGAAAGCCTTATTTAAAAGTTTATAAAAATCTTTTTCAAAACTATTTTTTGCTTTTGAACACATGTTCAAGTTGTTGTCAATGTATTTTTCTAAAACTTTCTTCTGTTTAAGTGAAATTACTCTGTGCTCTTTACCCATTTCCATGCCCATTCATAGATAAAGCATTAATAGCCTATAATGGCGAAAATAGAATGTTTTATCATATTGATCACAAATAAACTTTGGTGTAGGACAAACACTTTTAAGAGCAATTTGATTTTGATATTCACTATATTCAGAAGGGTATACTTTTCTTTTAACTGGACGTGATAAGTCACACTCAATAAAATATCCAATAGGACTGTTATCAGAAGTTCTGATTATTTTCTCAATTAGGTTGCCATTTACTTCTAAGAACTTAAAATCACTAAAAGGAAGGTTTTGTTTCATTGCCCAGCCATATAGATTATTTGCATCAATATACAAAATTTTATTTTCATCTGTTGATTTAATTATCTATCCCCCATTACAGAACTAATTCGACCACGAATATTTTGTTCAATTGAAAGTACTAGGTTAGGATTCTTCAAATAATCTATTTGAACATTTGTGAATTTAATCCAAATTGCCAAGTATATCCAGGTAATGAGTATGCATAACATGGATTCAAACCATATTTTTCTTTACCAAGTTTAATAAAATTTTCAAAAAGATCTGCTAGTAATAGGACATCAACTTTTAAATACAATGTTGTCAATTCCATTCCAGATTTAATGTCATACTTTTTAATTACTTTATTAATTCTTTCTATTTCATCTTCATTTGGAGCCTTTTGAGTTAGAGTAGAAAAATAGTCTGATTTTTTATCTGGAAGTTTTTAATAAGATTCAGGAGTATCAAAATATTCATATGGGTAGGGTAATTTAGATTGTACAAGTTCACATTGCCCTAAATATTTCTCTAGAATAGGCTATTTCTCAAGATTATTTGCTAAATTATTTAATAATTATTCAAGAAATCTGTAAGAATCCAAAAACCTTATACAACCATATTGTACAGAAATATATTCTTCTTCAGTTTACATAAGGGCTATATAACCAACTTGTCTATACACTTAAATAATTCATTGAAAAATAAATGTGAATCATATCATGAATAATTATGAAAATACAATGGTACAAAAGCCATTCGTTGTTTTTGAGCCATCAAATTACAATTATTACAAGCTCCACCTCTGTATTTCCCAGTTAAATGACAATGATCTCTTACTAGTTTAAGGGCAACTCTTTTCCTGACAGGTCCTTTGGGTCTCTTGCACATCCACATAAATAACATTCCTTTAATTTTTAAATTCTTCATTTTCTTTTTTAGTAATTTTCATTGAGATTTCATGTTGAAACATAAAGAAAAACTTGTTTTCTAATTCATTAATTTTTTGAACAAATACTTCAACACAATCTTTTCCAAAATAAGAGATGTATTTTGATTTACAAAATTCAGGTATATCTGATTTTACATATATTCCAAAAGCAATAGGTAATTGATTACACAAAATTGTAGTTTTATCAACATCAGATAAATTACATTTACTCTTGACCTTTTCATTATAACATTCAAAATCCACATAAATTCTAAATGAAACATCTATTTTATAATGATGATCTTTAAATTTAATTTGATCTTCTTTTGGAAAATATATTTGTGTTTCTTCATTTTTACATAATCTAATATGATTTTCAAAAGTTGACTTTTTTCTACATTTTAACAAACACTTCTTACAAAAGTATAGTTCATCTTTACTTAAATCCTTGTATAGTACACATTTCAAGTTTTTTATTAGAACAAAGTGATTTTCATGCACCCCTAAATCAATTGCATTTTCATCAGAATAATAAATAGGCAATACATTATATGAAGTTGCCTTTTCTCCCCCAATTTTTAACTCATAAAAATTAACTTTTATTCCATTTTGTTTAATAAATTTTTCAATTCCATTTATTGTTATTGGAAATGTTATTCCCCTTAAATTGTATTTATCTAGATATTTTTCATAAATGCATGTTCTATTTTAATTCTTAGAACTAGGGTGTTGTGCTGCAATTATTGACCACAAAAATACATATAATCATTATTAATAATATTTAAAATTGAAGAAGATTTAATTGGTAATTTAACATATGTTCCACCCCAAGAAATTTTGTACATTTTAATATTTATACTATGCACTCCAATGAATACCCAGTTTGATCCTTCTAATTTTTCAAAATCATCAATAATTTCCTTTAATTTTGAGGAAATATTAATATTATTTACTTCATGCTTAGCTTTTATTTCTTTCATTTTAAATTGATAAGGAACTATTACATCTTTAAGTGTATCTTCAAAACCTTTTGTAAATTTTAAATAAAATGAGACATTATATTTTAATGGTTGGTTGATTATATTAAAATATTTTATTAATGTTTCTGTAAACAATGTATTAATATCTGCAAATGGAATTAAGGATAATTTAGTACCCTTAAAATTAACAGTTGCATTAACATAATTTTTATTTATCTTAACTGTTGGAATATATCCATTAATTGTAAAATCATGATTCTTTTCTACATTTTTTAAATGTTTCTTAGTTTTAATATGTGCATTATAATTTTTCTTAGCAATTGTCAAATTATAAGTTTCACAAGTAATATTTTTTCTTGTTACCATCTCTCTATATATATTGTCTAGAAAATTTTTTTTGAAAATAATGTTTCTATATATTTTTGATTTTTACCCAACTATTAAATTTATCAGGATATCCTGACCACTTAACAAAGGCCATTCCATTCTTTTTTCTTAACACTTTTTCAATTCTAAATATATCTTGATCAGTTTTTTGCAATTCTTCTTCATAAAATGATCCTTTTATTTCTTCATCAGCTAAGTCCTTCAATGTGTATGTTATAGGGTCTCTTAATTTTAATTTAGCAATAATAAATATTTCTTCAGTCCTGTTTGGTGTATAACCTTTATCAAAAACTTTCCTTTTAAGTTTGCTTATTCTAACTTTATCACCTACTTTAAATTTATATTTAAGCACTGATTCTTTGGCATCTACCCTTTCAATGTCATTGTACAAATTGTTGTAAACTTCATCTTCATTTTTCTTTTTGGAAGCTCCAATTGGAGGCCTGTTTTTAGAGCTATGTTTTGTATTATTGTATTCATTTAATATTTTAGGAAGTATATCCAAATATTGTGTATGATTCTGCTTTGTGAATTCTTTCCACATTTTATTTTTAATTGTCCTATTAAATCTTTCTACAAGTGAATTCTTCTCAAGATTTTCTGTGGAGTACATCTTTGTTTTATATTTGTTACATAGTTCTTGAACATATTTATTATAATATTCCTTTCCATTATCAACCCATAGAAATTTTGGAATTCTGGAGGATGAATGTAATTCACCCTTTAATGCATCTCTAACAGTAGGTCCAGTTTTATCTTTTAGTGGAATAATCCACCCATACTTTGAAAATGCATCTAGAATCATCAACAAATATTTAAAACCTTTGTTCCATTTACTAAATTTTTGCATATCAACTAAGTCAGCATACCAAATTTCAACTATATGATTTACAATCCTCTGGCTTCTTCTAAAATTTCTTTTAATAGGTTTGTGAAGTTCATTAGCTAAAGTTTCCTGTGGGGAAACAAACCCTTCTTTTAGAG
>CABFPE010000412.1:365587-389371 GCA_900660155.1 Hofstenia miamia | reverse complement strand
CAGGACTCGCGATTGAAAAAGTACATGATGATGGTTGTGAATTGACATCATGTAAGCGTTGTAAAATATCATCGCCTTCTTCTTGTACCTTTGTGTTGGGTAAGACAATGACATTATTATTAAGTGCAGGACGTTTTTGTTTGTGGGAGGCTTTGCGTTTTTCTTTTACAGGTGCAGGCGTTGCGATCATCATCTCTTGTGTTAACGGATTATAGTTGGAGGCTGGTGGTGGAGTTGTACATAGCTCATCAAATAGATTGCCAAGTGAACCAGATACTAGTGTTTCAACAGACATTGCCAAAAGTGAATTTGCGTAGAATAAAAATAATGATTTTATCTGATAATTTGGGTGAAATATAGACCCACTTGTTTAATCAGTCAACACATTATGACGTCAGTAAAACACCCCCCGGCAATATCTCCTACGACCCACCTCTCGACCAATCAGAAAAAAGTGGCACCTCATGGACTCGTCTTCTACTACTCCTGTACCTAAACCCAACCTGACCTAAGAGATATGAGAATTTTTCATTTGGATTCTTTTAAATTTTTTGGATTTAAATTTGAAGTTATAAATAGTCCGGTTGTTCATTCAAATAATTATATTCAAAATATTAAATTTTAATTTGATGGACATCTACATATTGGTGTCAATTAACAACATATGTTAGTATCCTTTTGATACATTCATCAAGTGTAACATTAAAGTTATGTAGCTGTGTCTATTCTGGTTGTACATGGATGAAACTTTTGAATTAAGTTTGATTGATAGTTGCATATCAATGTCAATTAACAACATATGTTACTACTTTTTTGTATAAGTGGATATTACTGACATAGTACTGACATAAATCCTCCTACGTCTTATGCAGATGTTACAAAGCTAGCATTTTCCATTTTTTCAATGAAACATAATATAGTGCTGACGTAAATCCTGCTATGTCTTATGCACATGAAACAAAGCTGGCATTTTCCATTTTTTCAATGAAACATGTAAGTATTTACCTTTATTTATTTATTACTAATAGAATTATTTATTGAATTTGTTAATTTTTATTAATTTAAAAGATTTTTTTCTCTAAGTTCTGCTTTGTTTAAGGTTTTTATAAAGTTTCCTTTCAATTCAGAACAATTTATGTTTTCTAAGTACTACATTGACGTATCTATTTTTAATGATTGATTATGATTGAGCATTTAGATATATTTTCCGCCTCAATGTTTTCACAAATTACATATTCTTACACTATGATTTCTAGGTCCAGCTTTCATATATCTATATTATGAATATGATTTATGAAAATTTAATAACTTTGATTTACAGATGTTTACTATGAAATGTTTAGTAAAGTCTTCAACAAACAGCATTGTTATGGATAGCGACGTAGTTGGAAGTGATTTCAAATATCGTTTTCAAACTTCCCTAAATTATATGAAAAAAAATAATAAAGAAGACTCTTCCAAAATCGAGAAATTAAAAAAGATTAAAGAAATTTTATTAAACTCTCAGAGCAATTGTCCATCATATATAAACTTTGAGAATCACGAATCTGACAAATGCCCAAAGTCAATTAAAAAACATTGGTGAAGAAGTGGAATACAGTAAATCAAGAAATGTGTTTCTTGCATCATGTGCAGGTAATATTTTATACCGTGCCAAGCTTCAATGTATTAAGGAGAAAGAGCTTTTTTCTACATTTTTACAATCTGCAACAATAAGTGGTGCATAGGCAAATCTTAAGAAGATATTGAACCTTAATTCTTGAAAATTTGAATTACTTTGAGGAATTTTGGTGAAGACTATTTATTTGCAATGTTCACTATCTTTATTATACAATTTTATCTATTATTTACACAATCATTTTGTAAAAATTCACTATTAATTCTAACAAAACAAAACACATGCATTTTATATGACTTATGTTCTTATGAATTCAATTTTCAAATATTTAATCCTGTAAAATTCTAACAAAACAAAACGCATGTATTTTATAAGATATATTTGTATAGATATGCAACAGCTGCAAGAGTGGAAGTATACTTCCGTTCTTATGGATTGGGTAGGGGCTATTGTTATGCTATTAAAAATACTTGTAATTTCTAAAAGAATTACACTTTGTTATTACATCTGACAGGTTTTATGTTTTGCTTAAGNCATCATATATAAACTTTGAGAATCACGAATCTGACAAATGCCCAAAGTCAATTAAAAAACATTGGTGAAGAAGTGGAATACAGTAAATCAAGAAATGTGTTTCTTGCATCATGTGCAGGTAATATTTTATACCGTGCCAAGCTTCAATGTATTAAGGAGAAAGAGCTTTTTTCTACATTTTTACAATCTGCAACAATAAGTGGTGCATAGGCAAATCTTAAGAAGATATTGAACCTTAATTCTTGAAAATTTGAATTACTTTGAGGAATTTTGGTGAAGACTATTTATTTGCGATGTTCACTATCTTTATTATACAATTTTATCTATTATTTACACAATCATTTTGTAAAAATTCACTATTAATTCTAACAAAACAAAACACATGCATTTTATATGACTTCTGTTCTTATGAATTCAATTTTCAAATATTTAATCCTGTAAAATTCTAACAAAACAAAACGCATGTATTTTATAAGATATATTTGTATAGATATGCAACAGCTGCAAGAGTGGAAGTATACTTCCGTTCTTATGGATTGGGTAGGGGCTATTGTTATGCTATTAAAAATACTTGTAATTTCTAAAAGAATTACACTTTGTTATTACATCTGACAGGTTTTATGTTTTGCTTAAGAAATAGGGTGTAATTAAAAGTAGAAGCACTGAATTTCATGTAAAAATTTTGAACAAGTGGCTTCAAAAACATTGGGGATGTCAGGAAAAAGCAGGTTTTCTAAAAAATGCAAAAAATTGCTCAAAAACATATTGGTACATAGTTGAAATGAGGGTATAATTGAATAATTATTTATATATGTATGCTGTGTGTTTTTTTACCCCTGGCCGTAAAATCCAAAAACCAATCACAAAAAAGTGTAACCTCCTGGACTCCACCTCTCGACCAATCAGAAAAAAGTGTAACCTCATGGAACCCCCTTCTACTACTCAAATCAGGAAAAAGCAGGTTTTCTAAAAAATGCAAAAAATTGCTCAAAAACATATTGGTACATAGTTGAAATGAGGGTATAATTGAATAATTATTTATATATGTATGCTGTGTGTTTTTTTACCCCTGGCCGTAAAATCCAAAATTTCTAAAAAACGCCTTTTTTCTTATCAAAATCAATAGAAAAGTGTAAAAAGTTATTGAAAACTGATCATTATTAGAAAACTGTATATATCAAACCCTACATTTTATTACTACCATCATGTTATTAGAAAAATGGCCATATCAATTAAATAAATTAACTTGATTTCTCAAAAACTTCCAAGTAAATTAGAAATCAATTTAATACATGCTCTATTATTTCTACTATGTCAACATACTCTATAAAGATATAAACAAAAATTTTTTCATGAAATTCCAAGTGCAACTAAATTGGGCTATCAAAGTAGCTGTAAATAATCATAGCTTTAATAAGAATAATGAATACATAAAAATTTAAAAATTACTTCTACATCTGCAATGTTATATCCATATAAATGTCTTATCAACGTTCTTCAAAATAGTTAGCAATACTTTCCCATATTACAAAAATGACTTTCTTGCTGCAAAATTAGTCAATAAACAAAATATAAGAACACGTAGAATTGAACCTATAAGATAAGATAAGATAAGATAAGATAAGACAATCTTTATTAAGAGAAGGTAAAGCAATTAATACAAACTGATGGCTTCTCAAAATAGCGTCATTAAAAAAAATAGAACAAAATCATACTATTTACAAACCTATACATTGCTAAGAAGGCTAAGAATAAGTCTACATTCCAGTAACCTATTAGATATAACAAGTGAATAATGAAAAATTCATTTCTAAACACAGCTATAAATATATGGAATGTTGTAAAAATGAATGATTTAAAACGTTAATATTAATTTCAAGAAAATTTCATTTTATTACATAAATTTATTTTCAAAATGAAATTATCATTGCTGCAGCTATCAGCAATTGAAGAAATTGATGCTGAAAGTACTTTAAAATCTCTTACAAAATCGGAATTGACTGGATTGCTACTTAAAATCATTCTAACATTGAGAAAAACTTGGTTGATATTAGTAGTAAAGTCGACAAATTACAAAATTATCCACCCATCACTAAAAATACCCCTGTTAACAATCTTCAAGAAGATCTCTCTTTTCGCAAATCTATCCGAATATGGGGTATTGCAGAGTCTCCAAAAGAAACTCAACTTCACAGTCGAATTGATCATGATTACCAATCAACCAAAGAAGTTCTTAATCACTTAGGTATTGCTGATGTTTGCATAGATGACATTCACCATCATGGTCGCTATTCTCCTAATCACCAAAGAAGCATTATTTTATGTTTGCGTTCAGAATGGGACTGTCGTCATATTTTAAGTAGTGCTTTTCGTCTCAAATCTTTTTCTCATAGCGTCTTCATTTCACCTGATTTATCACCTTCTGACCTTGAATTAGAATCTAAAATCCTTCGTATTCGACGTGAACTCATTAACTCAGGCATTCCTCGTTCTGATCTAAAAATTAGATTTCCACAACTTCTTTTAAAAAACTCACCAGTAGATCTCACTCTTCCATCATCATCTATCAATGCCACCACTGATTGACTACATAATTCAAACTTATATCTGCTCTCTGGTAACTGCCGCAGTCTTAGGAGTATTTCTCGTCGATTAGATTTCTCACAATTTATTTCTTCCCTCAATCCTCAACCTTCAATACTCTGCTTAACAGAAACATGGCTCGATGACTCGTTTCCTGACACATCGAATTTCTCAGTTATTTTTCGCTCTGATCGTGGAGCTCACTCTCATGGAGGTACAATAATTGCTCTAAACTCATCTTGTCCTCTCTTATATTTTCATGTTAATCTGGGACAAACATGCAATTTCTGTTCATCTACTATTCTTTAGTCTAAACTCACTAGTTTCCTTTTCATTTGTCTTTATAATCCTCCTGAATCTAGTAATTATCGTATATNGGATTTACCAATTTTACTGTGAAATCAGAAGTTTTACCTACCACATTTTCATAATTTGAATTTAGAAATAAAGGAATTTCAGTCATATCTACTATATAAAGAAAAAAGAAAAAAGAAAAAATGATTTTTTCTGGGAAAGCAGAGAACACAGTTCTCCTTAAGAAAATTTATTGTAAAACTTCTTAACATCATCTTTAGTAATAGCTTTCAATCTTACTAATTCATCAATTAAGTGAATAATTGCATTATAAATTTGAGCACTATCATTTCCAGCATTCTTAGAAGAAGTCAGTAATTCTAAGCAATCCATTAATTGTGAAGGATCATTGTAGTACAAAACACTTTAATCTGATCGTGGAGCTCACTCTCATGGAGGTACAATAATTGCTCTAAACTCATCTTGTCCTCTCTTATATTTTCATGTTAATCTGGGACAAACATGCAATTTCTGTTCATCTACTATTCTTTAGTCTAAACTCACTAGTTTCCTTTTCATTTGTCTTTATAATCCTCCTGAATCTAGTAATTATCGTATATCTACTCAATTATTTTACACTGTACTAATTTCCATTTTGGATGAATTCTAATGCTTCAATGCTTCTCATGCAATGCTACACTCTTTTATCTTTTTGACTGACGATTTTAACCTTCTTCACGTTGATTGAAATATTCCGTTATCTAATGATCCATATGAACTTGAATTAATTGAATTTTTAGCTGATATAAATCTTTCACAACTTGTAACCTTTCCAACTGACGACTCAGGTAATATCTTGGATTTTTTTATTCTAATACTGAAGTTTCCATTTTTTCTATTAATCCTGCCCCATTTTCTTCGGATCATCTTTTCATCTTAGCAGAAATGCCTTTTTCTTTAAACATTTCTCATACATCCTCTTACAGTTCTTTCTCTTACTCCCTTTCCAATTTTCATTCTTTTAATCTTTTTATTCGCTCCTGTCTCTTTATTAATCCTTTAGAATAGACTCATCCTGACTATTTGCTTTTCCCTCTGTATGACGCAATTCATCTTGGTAAACTTTTTATCACACCCCGGAAACGCCGACAACTCTTGCCGTTTTTCTATTCTTCTCATTCCGTTCATATCTCTAATAGACTTCGATATCTTAAAAAATGCTCTGTTCATCCTTGTGGTATGCCGCACCTTTTAAATCGTATTCTTGCAACATCTAAGGAACTGGATATATCAATAAAACTAGATAAAGCGGTATTTCTGAATAAGATTTCTTCACAATTGTCTGTCAATGAAGCTCACAATTTTATTAAGACTCTCTCTAAGACTAGGTCGCTTCCATCTATCCTAGAATTTAATAACATCTTTGCTACTACACCACTTGAAATTTCAAATTTACTTAACGAATATTTCTGTTCTGTGTTTCCCCATCAGACTCTTCACCGGCCCATACTACTTCTACTTGTAATTTTGAAGCTACCATCAATCTTACAGAAATTATACTTAATTCATTTACCCCACATTCAATTTTTAAAATGACTCGATTTCTTCTCACTCTACTCCGTATGATAAACTTCCTCCTTTACTACTTAAAAATATTTCATCATCAATTTCTGATCCATTATATCACCTTTTTCGTTCTATTATTATATCATCATGTTATCCAAGTATTTGGAAAATAGCTGTTGTTCCAATCTTTAAAAGTGAACTACTTCTACTTGTAATTTTGAAGCTACCATCAATCTTACAGAAATTATACTTAATTCATTTACCCCACATTCAATTTTTAAAATGAGTCTATTTCTTCTCACTCTACTCCGTATGATGAACTTCCTCCTTTACTACTTAAAAATATTGCATCATCAATTTCTGATCCATTATATCACCTTTTTCGTTCTATTATTATATCATCATGTTATCCAAGTATTTGGAAAATAGCTGTTGTTCCAATCTTTAAAAGTGAAAAAAATCTCCCTAAAAATCTTTGTTCATCTTACAGACCAATATCCATTCTTTCACATCTTTCCTTAATTTTTGAAAGAATTATTTTCAATGCCATTTACCCAATTATTCAACCTATGGTATCTTCATCTCAGTTCGGATTAATGTCTCATCGCTCTACGGTTTTATCTCTTCTAAAAGTTCTAGACACTGCTTACTCTCACTTAGATATAAAAACGTCCACTATACACTATCTATCTTGATTTCAAAAAAGCTTTCGATAAAGGTTCTCATCAACTTCTTGTTAATAAACTAAAAGATCTTGGTATTGATTCCACCTTTGAAAATCTTATATCTAGCTATCTTCCTGACCATGAGCAAGTTGTAAGAATTCAAAATAGTATCTCTTCTAAACTTTCAGTTTCATCAGGCTCACCACAAGGTTCCATTCTCGGTCCTCTTCTATTCACTCTATTTATCAACGACTTCGTGCATTTAGTTACTTCTTGCGGAGCAAACTGCATGTGCATGTTGTATGCTGATGATACGCGCATATTCTCTTCATCTTCTATAGCTATTCAAAATTCTTGTTTACTTGTCATGGATTGGTTTTCTTTGAACTCTCTTCCATTTAATTATTTTAAAACTGAAGCTCTTCTTTTCAATTCAGCCAAATCTTACAATCCTCCTAATATTCTTCTTAACAATAACCAAGTCGCGTTTAAACCCATTGTACGTGATCTTAGAATTCAAATTTCGAGCTCACTCTCCTGGACAATTCACACATCTTCTAAGATTAAGAAATTCGCATCTACATTATATTTACTCAAATTGTCAATCCAAAATTCTTCAAATTGTCACATAAAATTAATACTCTTTAAATCATATTGTCTTTCTAGTTTCTGTTATGGTTCTCAATGCTGGTCTCTCAATTGCACGTCTGCAATTAATATTGATCGTATCTTGTATCGTGCTCTCAAATGGATATTTTCGTCTCGAAATTCTTACTTAATTCAAAACTCCTTCCAATATGACGTTATCTAAAATTTCTTGACTTAATATTTCTCAATAAACTTCTCATAGGACGCTATGATTTTGATATTCTTGATTTTATAAAATTCTCTTCTTCAGTTTGTGGCAATAGATCCTCTTCTAATCTTACGTTTTATCTTCCTAGAATTCACAAATCTATTTCCACTGCCAATTTCTTTTACCGAATAATTTCTCCTGTTAATTTTATAATCCAACATCTTGACATAGATCTATGGTCTCATCCTTCTAATTTCAAGCTACAAATCTTATCTTATTTCGAAAACTCTATATCTATTCATGGAATATCTTTTAAGTGTGACTCCTTTCCTTTTTGTAAATGTTTTTCCTGTCATTCTTCTAATTAATCAATACTCTTTTGTAAAATTTTTAATTTTATTTTTTGTTATACCTACTTTGTATGGTAAAATTCAATTTTATTATTATTATTATTACCAAAATATATTAAGCAAATAAGTAGATTAAGAAACTTTAAAATTGATATTTAAAAATACTTTTGCACGTATAATATAAGAATACTGAAGTGGCTAGGCTATACATTTTATAATCCTAATTTCTCTATTAATAGAAACTAGCAATCGCCATAGCCCAAGTTAACCACTATTTTTATTTGTAAATATTCGTTGTTTTATCTTGTTGTTTAGCTTTGTATTACTTTTTGACGCTTTCAGAATTGTTATCAGTATTTCTATTTATTGTTAAAACAATTTTTGAATATAGATTTTTTCTCCTTCTATGTTTTCGGAATTGTTACTATTCTTTATTATCCAAACAGCTTCTGAACATAGATATTTCTTCTCCTTCTTCTATAGCGGGTAACAAACAGGTCTTTAAAGTTTGAATGAAATTGTTTAACACTATTTATAATAGTCTAAATAATATAATTATCCAGGTCAGGAGTTTGTTTACGTTAGCAATAACTAAATAACAATCCACGGTTGCTAAAAATGCAATCTTTACATATGTGTCTGTGGTTGCTATCAAAATAACATAACAAAAATTAATTAAAACCAATATTTACAAATTAGCATTAATAAATTCTACAAAAATTATTTTTCACGAAATGCTTATTAAGCAGGAAAGAACGTGAAAAACTGGATATTATATGCTTAAAACAGGAGGACTGGAAAAACCTAAAAAAGTGGGATATCCCCCCCTCAATGTGGGAGTGTTGGTAGGACTGTAAACGTCAGTCTTCAATAATTTACCTTTCGGTGTACATGACATATAATTAAGATCCCGTGATTGAAAAACAACAGAGGTTTTAATATGTACATTTTTTCAGTATCTGTTTTGAGATATTTCAAATTCGTTTTGAGGAATTGGGTATTCGTTTTATGTATCAACTCAGTGCATTTATCTCGGCGATCGACCATCTTGTGTATTCTGCGGCTAAATTCGAATAGTTTATAATATACGTTCTAGTATATTTTTGTAGGATGCAGAATTATAGTTTTAAGGTGGAAACTAGCTATAGCTAACATGTTAGGATTCTCATATTTTCAAACTAGTATTGAGTTTGAAGATAACAAAATATGGCAAAAAACTATATTCTTATTGGTACTATGGACAATTTGAGTTAAATAAATTTTTTAAAATCTAAACAAAAAATTAAAATATTAATACCGCTAAGCGCATTTATTGGTATGAAACAGCGGAAAACTAACATAACAAAACGAGTGTTAAGGAGAAAAAATTAGGGACAATTACCAAATTTGTCCCTATCTCCTTTAAAAGTGTTGAAAGGGCATATCTCCGTAGAATCGACTACCATGAAAAGTAAATATACGTGGTGTTGACTGCTAAGTTTAAAATTTCAATTCTCTTAAAATGTTTTTGAGTGTTTAATCGCGTATACAATGTGATAATCGTTTTTAAGTGTTGAATTTTATTTGAATTTATAAAGACCAAGTTCGCAATTTCATATATCCCATTGTAGCTGATAGAGGTTATTTTTGTTAATTTAACTATGCATTCGCCTAGTGATTGAATTCAGTGATCATCAGAATATTTTCTGTAAAACAAAAATAAAATATTAAATTCTCAGGCACATAAATCAATCCTATAATACAATAATTGACAAATATTTTACTGTGTATGCAAAAGCCAATGAGTTTAAAATCAAATTTTTACAATACAAATTCAAATTCTATTCCCTTAAATTCCAAATGCATACATATTCAATCACATAGCACTTGTTCTTCGCTGCCAATATGCCGATAGATGGTGTTGTAATGCATTGGTAAACTCAAATCACCATCTGTTATGTTATGGAGAGTGTAGGGTAACTCAACTGGACAGTATATCGCATCTGTATTCTTCACATCCGATGGACTAACAAATTTATCCATATGTTCACTCTTTAACCCACTAAAACATTAAGAAATTTAACATACAATAGTTAGGTTTTGAGGAATTTTCACAATCATGATGCGAAAACCTACTTTAAAAATAATTCTCTAATATTTCAATAGCATATCATTAACAAACGAATGCAGATAATTATAATTACCGGCTTCTAACAAAGACGCAAAAAATTAAAAAATAGATAATGTATGAGAAACAGTAACACGCTTCTTCGATGAAAATCAGACATGTTCCTTTTAATACCTCGTCCGCTGTGAAACTCTCTTTGTTCAAGTCCATTCCTCGCGCCATTCTTCTCTATGCATCTCCTTGTTGGTGCCCTTCTCGTGCTTTGTTCCACTCCATGGAACGTTTCCAGAAACGCGCTTTCAAATGGATTTCCCATTTGGACTATAAAGACGCTCTGCTGAAATTCTCCACTCTCCCGCTGTCACTCTACTTCCATGCCTGTGATCTCCTCCTGTTCAATCGACTACTCACTCGCAAATTGGATCTTGATCCTTTTGATTTCATTAAGTTCTCTAATTCCTGCTGCACTCGCTCTGATAATGTTGTCACCTTCTCCATTCGCCGTACGAAGAAACATCGCACCCTTCACTCGTTTTTCAATCGTGATTGTACTGCTGCTAATTACATCTTGTCTCTCAACTCTCCAACAGCGATTGATTTTTTTCTCCGCCACCGAGCTTCAAGAAATCTTTGATGGCTTTCCTCTTTGCTGGGCCCTTCTCCAACTTCGCCTACTCTTCCATTTGCTCCTGTTTCATCTCCTGTGATTGTCCTCGCTGCCGTAAAACCTGACTTGTTTTTTATTTTTTGTAGTGCATGCCTTCAGCGGCTAAATAAAGTCATTCATTATTATCATTAGTATTATTAAATGCACCACACCAATTCAATTCCGATCTAAACAGCCTCCTTTGGATTTTCAAAAAATGAACACATTGTAGTTGTTCCCTGTAGCGATGGTCTATAAAACATACTCAGAAATTGTTTTTCTAACGTCCGGTGAGTTCCCAATTACAAACAATTTTTTTTAAAGTTCAGCATTATACAATTATTGAATTTAACAAAATGATGAATAAATTTACTCAGCGATACATAAATATGTACATTTTACAATTGTTATTGGGCAGATTTTGACAAATTTTGACAGCATGGCGTAAAGTGTGCGGCATTCTATTAGGACACATTTACACATATATAATTTTCAGTTATTTTTCAACCCCTCCCCTATACACAAATCTTAATTAACCATTGACTGAGTTTTTATTGGGCCTTCTATCTATTCACCTATTTATAAACTTTGTTTCCTGCTAAGTCTTATAAAAGTTACAGTGCATTTTACAAGAATATGTACAAATGCAAATCAAATATCGATTGCATCTATACAAACTGTAGTTTTTCAAAATAATCAATGGAATTATTAACTATTTTGTTCTTCATAGACAAATTATCCTTAAAAAAGTCTATTTGGAATTTTAATGTTACGAAATTACCGTGCTATGCACTATTGCCAATTAAGATGCATATCCTTTAATTGTTGTAATCTTAGCGAAATTGGGAGCAAATTGTACTTAATCAAGGTTTGAGACCCAAGCAATACAGCTCGAGGTTTTTAATCACTGTGGAGTTTGCATATCAGAGTTGAGATGCATTTATTAGACTCTGAATTGTAATTGTTTTGTACAACCTAAATCTTAGTAAAGTAAAGGGATGTGTCAACTTCAGCAATCTGCGTTTTAATTGGAGTAATGTGTAAGTGCACTTTTTATTCTGTTGTTTACGTGGAAAGTCAAAGATATTTAATGATATGACAACTCCTAGATCATTGACTTCATTTTCAGAAGATATAAGCCCTAAGTTTAATGGTCTCTATACTGTGCTATTCAAAGTGCAGGGCTTGCCTGTAGTCAATGTAGTCAATTAATATTTTTTGCAAACACAGTGAATATAACAAATTCTTGTGTTTTTCACGAATTTTTTTGGTGAAAATTACGTTTCTTTTATAAAAAATGACTGCAGACGTTTCCAAGCACATATAAAAAATAGTATATTGAAAATAAACGTGTAGCAAACGTTCCACTTACGTGTTAGGTACTGGTTTCGCGGACTTTGGCCAATAAGGTACATGAGTTTTATGTTTAAAAACTAAAGAGTCTCTCATTGGAGGTCTTTCTCGAGGAACCTCATTCTTAGGTAGAGGATTAATTTTTGGTCCGTGTCCCCAGGCCTTAGGATGTTCATCACAAACCCATATCGTAGCTTGATCTTTCTTTGCATAACCATTTTTTTCTTGGGGATCAAAAAATCGAAAATCCTTTTGTGTGGTTGAAACATAGGGATCGAGTTCACGAAGGAGTGCTTGATCCTTGATATAATAGGGTTGTCCTTTCAGATTGGGATTTGTGCTTGAACCAGCACCAACCTAAAATTGAAATTGACAAATTCTAGCATAAATAATTATCTAGGATTCAAAAATCTATTTCAAGAAGCAGAAAGAATCTGTTAAGAATTCACACTTTGCTACACTATGCAGTTTTAGCCATTATAATAATTTAATAGTCATTATCACATTCTTTTATGCATTCAAATATTTTTAAAGAAAAATTTAACTTTACATCTTGTTTTCTATTATTCAAAACTACAACTGCTACGAAATTAAATTTTCTACTTTTAAAATTATGATATTGTACCAAATAGAATGTAATTGTTTTTTAATATTTCTTTGTTTAATTATTATTATTGTTAATTTTATTTTATTACTACAACTGTGGAAAATATAAATTTATATATGATCCCTATGAAACGAGCTCCATTTGTTTTGTGGCATATCATTGTTTTATTTGTTATTAATATTAACAGTTTTCCTAATACAGCTAATGAAGAGGATACAGCTCACTAAAACGAATGATGAAAATGCGGAAGAACTACTCGATGAATGCTCTGGATTCATTGGTGTGATTAAAAATAAGAAGGAAAAGTTCCATTTTCCTAGTACTGTAGACGACTTGAATGTTTATTTATGAGAAATTTGCAGGACTGCTATAGAAATTTATCTATTATTTTATTAACTCTGCCCTTGGCTTTGCCAGTGCGTTCTATAAGTTGATGTGCAAGATTATTAGATATAACTGAATTATTTAAGAAACTTCGCTGCTATGAAAGCCAAAAAATTTGTAATTTTTTAAATAAATACTCTATGCAGACGACATACAAACTACATACATATTTCTTTTAAAGAATTTCAATATGCTGTAGGCTCAGAGATGGAAGCCGGTCGGTACTGACTACCACACCGAACCGGTCACGGACCGAATCTGGTCACCTTAAATTTCACTTCACCGGCCAAAACCGGTCAGTTTGAGATGTGTCTCGCGTACTACCGGTCAACTAATTTAGTCTGGGAATTTTTCAACTCTCAAGCTGCGAAAACATGTTACAATTACCATAATTAAATTTACTAAAATATGAATGTAAATACAATGTAATTTAAAAATATGTTTACTTATGTACACTGTACGGTTGTGCAAAAAGTTTTTTGATCACATATGCAACTCAACAACCTCCGCCAAGTTGTCTTTTTTCAATAAATACAAGTGCATAACGTAATAGTGCCATTAACTCTTTCTCTACCAAAGGGTTCTCAAAATCGATAATCTGGCAATCAATGTTCACTAATGTTAAAGAAACGGATGTTATTGTTCCTGGAATGATGCTAATCTGTATCAAAGTACCAAAAAAAACAGAAAAGTACGGATTTTGAGAGGAACTAGAAAAGCCGCGAAACACGACTCCCGGGTGAAACTCAAAGGTAATAGGAGCCGTGTTTCACGGCTCACGATAGGGAAAGAGTTAAATGTTGAATGTCAATTCAGAGGTATAAATTCTGTAAATAAGAGCTCTAAGGATCTAAGTATCTAAACAATAACGCCATATTTAGTTGTAACTCTCCATTTAACATTTACCGTTATATGTTCGCAAATGAACCGTAATAGTAATGATTTAGAACTTATATAGAAACTGTTAGTAAACATAACCATTGCCCATTGTGCCTTTAAAGTCACAAGCCATAACTCATTATTGGAGTATTTTTCAGGGTCAACTTCAATTTTAGTTAACTATGGGTGGCGAATTTTTACCGTGACGGGATTATTTTGATGACCACAGGAGTTAAGCTCTGCTTATTAATTAGGCTTAAAACTAAGATTCAAATTAATCACCATCTTGGAATAGTTATTTCCATATGTAGGATTACCAATATTCAAACAAAACACTTTATTAAAATTTGCAAAATTATAAGCATTGGGTGACTTGTATCAATTTTTGGTTTGTGTCTTTAAATGAATAATTCGATATTTGGGGTTAATCCGATAACATAAACGCATATGCTGCACACGTTCTTTCAACTGTACAAATGCATAATAAAATGCAAAAAAGCGGACCGAAACAGCAATGCCAGTCATAACTCGTCAAAACGAGAATTGAACCTATAAATATGGTTAAGACAGGTAAAGCGGTTAAAACCGGTTATAAGGTGAGGACAGGTCAAAGCCGGTACCCGCATAGGGGCAACATGGGTACTGGACCGGTCAACACTTGTCAACGGTCAGGGGTGACCGGAACCGGATCGGTCATGGTCGCCAATTGAGGGTACCGCTTCTATCTCTGTGTAAGCTCAATAAGTCAAATCATTGGTATTTTACAGTTATCTATGCTGAAATCTTATTTACAACTAAACAATAAAAACTGAGGTGATTTTGATTGTAACCTCCCAGCAATTGAAAAAAGTATGCTAAAAATGGTATTGTTTGGCTAAACATTGGCGATGAAGGTGTATTCTCAAAGAAGTCGGTTCAAAATCTTGGTGTTATTTTTGATAATTCACTTTTCATGATTGATCAAGTTACATCGGTTGTAAAGTCATGTAATATGCATCCCAAGAAATTATGACAGTTAAGAAAATATTTTACAATTGACGCGGCCAAGATCCTAGCCCCTGCCATGATTACCGTTTGAACTGATCATTGTATTCTTTTATACTACGCAATTCGTGAATATTTACTACCAAAACTTCAAAAGGTCTCGAATCATGCGGCGAGCTTCGTCCCGAAAATTTGCTACAACGACCATATCACTCCGGCCTTGATCACCCTTCTTTGGTTACCTGTGCGAGAACGCCTAAAATTTTTCTAGATAGTCATGAAAAATCTGCAATAAATCCTTTGGCGGTTCAAGCTTAATTTTAAGACAAAAAACCTTTATTTAGTATCAAAAAATTTTAATTAGTCATTAAAAACATTACATTTTGCACGCAAGAATGATCATGCTACTGAATACAGACGAAAGTATAATATGTTGTCCCGCTATATCAAATAGAATTCCATGAATCGGCAATTAAATTTAAACATAAATATGGCCTAGAATCATAGTCTTTTCTTATAATTACTTAAGAGTAAGTTAACGATCACAATTTTTTGCAACAGTATTTCCTATCCTTGTTTTTATCGACAAGCGTCTAATATTTGGAACTATTTAGAAAGAGATTAGAGTAGAAAATATAAAAAATTTAGAAGAAAATTAAAAATTGCGCTTTTACACCGACAAACAAAACACAATTGGAGACATAAGCATAAGCACATTTACCAATTTCTTACACTGATTTTATCACATACATAGACGCACACACATTCATTATTATTATTATTATTCTTACTTCTCACAGCTTCATGCTGGTATCCCACTCAGCTCAGGAAACTCACCAGTTCCTAGGGAGAGGGAGTCTGAGAGCTTTCTTTAGGACTCTAGCTGATCCTAACAATGCTGCCTTCTGTGCTACCACTCCTCCCCAATTTGGTACTCCCAACTCCTCCAAGTATTTCTTATGCTTCTTACTTACTGCTCCTAGTGCTCCTACTACTACCGGGACTATTTTAACCTTCTTCAATTTCCACAGCCTTTCTGTTTCCTCTACCAACTCTCTATACTTGTCTATTTTCTCTTTCTCCTTGCTTTCTACATTCCTGTTCTTTGGTACTGCTATGTCTATCACTGTTCCTAATCTTTTCTCTTTATCTACAACTACTATGTCTGGCCTCCGTGTTTCTATCACCTTGTTTGTATGTATGTTGAAGTCCCACAGTATCTTAACCTTCCCATTTTCTATGACGCCCTGTGCCTTGTGCTCATATCACTTGTCTCCTGCTTCTAACTCATGCTGCCTGCTCAAACTTCAGTGTACCATTCTTCCCACTTTGTCATGCCTGAACTTATACTCATTCTGTGCCAACTTCTCACACCTGCTATCAGATGATTTACTGTCTCCGCCTCTTTCTTACATAGCCTACACTTATCACTTACTGCTACTCTTCTGTATATATGATTCTTCACCCAGTTTGTTCTTATTNCCTCCAAGTATTTCTTATGCTTCTTACTTACTGCTCCTAGTGCTCCTACTACTACCGGGACTATTTTAACCTTCTTCAATTTCCACAGCCTTTCTGTTTCCTCTACCAACTCTCTATACTTGTCTATTTTCTCTTTCTCCTTGCTTTCTACATTCCTGTTCTTTGGTACTGCTATGTCTATCACTGTTCCTAATCTTTTCTCTTTATCTACAACTACTATGTCTGGCCTCCGTGTTTCTATCACCTTGTTTGTATGTATGTTGAAGTCCCACAGTATCTTAACCTTCCCATTTTCTATGACGCCCTGTGCCTTGTGCTCATATCACTTGTCTCCTGCTTCTAACTCATGCTGCCTGCTCAAACTTCAGTGTACCATTCTTCCCACTTTGTCATGCCTGAACTTATACTCATTCTGCGCCAACTTCTCACACCCTGCTATCAGATGATCTACTGTCTCCGCCTCTTTCTTACATAGCCTACACTTATCACTTACTTCTACTCTTCTGTCTATATGCTTCTTCACCCAGTTTGTTCTTATTGCTTGCTCCTGTGCTGCCATTATCAGTGCTTCTGTTTCTCTTTTTAGTCTTGCCTTCTTTAACCACTTGTTGCTCTCTTCTCTGTCACACTTTTCTGTGTTCCTCCAGTATTCTCCATGCATTGCCTTCTGCCTATACCTTGTTTGTCTCTCTGATTCCATTCCACTCTGGTATACCTTCTTTCCTTCACTCTCAGTTCTTATCTTCCTTAACTCCTTAGTGACCTCCAGTACGGACCCCTTAGGTTGCTCTTCTACATATTCCTTTAGCCCTAGTGCTTCTGCTTCTACAGTTTCCTCTACACTTAGCAGTCCTTTCCCTCTCTTATGCCTTGCCATGTACAGCCTATCTACATCTCCCTTTAAGTTGAATGCTCTCTTTGCTGCTAGTATCTTCCTTGTCTCTCTGTCTAATTCCCTCAGTTCATTCTTGTTCCACCTAACTATTCCTGCCGAATATCTCAACACGGGTATCGCCCATGTATTAATTGCTTTTATGCTATTCTGCCCATTCAATGCTGACTTCTGTAGTACCTTCATTACTCTCCTCTTGTAGTCTTTTCTTAACCTCATCCTCATTTCCTCATGATCTGTTCTATCTTTCTCTATCACACCTAAGTACTTGTACCCCTCTTTGACTTCCTCAATCTTATCCCCACTGCTCGTCCTCAAACCATCTCCTCTTGCCTCTGGTCATTGTAATTGTCGCACACTTTCCTAATCCAAATTCCAACCCAGAATAGCTGCTTGCCTTCTCCAATGTCTCCACTTGCTTCTGCAACATCTTCCTTGAACTAGCATACATCTTCAGGTCGTCCATGTACCACAGGTGACTCACTGGTCTACCGTTCTTCTCCAACTTATACCCTATACCTGTCTCCTTTAATTTTTCTGTGATGGGGATTAAGCTAACTACAAACAGTAGTGGTGCTAAGATGTCTCCCTGGAATATTCCAATTTTTTAATACATGTGTACACTTCTTAGTGAATTTATGCTTTCATTATAGAGTAGTAAATTGTTTTTTCCTAAAATCCAGTACAGCGTAAAAAACACTGTAACAAAACGGGCTTATGCAGTACAGGGGTTCAACGATTTTTACTTAAATAGGTTTCTATATATAAATCGTAGATTAAGATCAATAAATTCCTATCAAGTGAAATAGAAACGTAGATAAAAAATCTGCTGGCCCTTATAATTTTCAAATTTTAATTGTCAAGTGCTTTTTAATGTTCCCAATAATTTTTGAAAATCGTCAACCTTTAAAATGCACAATATTATAGGTCTATTTCTATTGGACATTTTTTTAGTAAATCGTTTGAAAATGATTAAATAAACATTTTTGATATCTGAAAATATTTTTTCGCAAAAAACTATTCGATTTTCGTAATGGTAATGGTTATAGCACTCAAGATGCAATTTTGGTAATATCACAGCAAATACAATTTAATTTAGATTCTAATAATTTTACCTGCGTTAATCTTCTTGATTTGAGCGAAACTTGTATTGTAATTATAATGTATTAATTTAACCCTCAATTTAATTGAGGTTACTGGTTTTCGAATCACTCGCTATGGCATTTAGAACGCATAGTTGAATTATGTTTTGCACATCTGTGGGTTTTGCAATCAATTTTGGCTCTGAGAAGTGTTGGTGTCTACGCAGTATAATGTTCTGGAGTGGCCAGGGATCGCATCGACGGTGGGACCAGGGGGCCTTGGCCCCCTCAATATTCAATATTCTTCAAAGAAATTATTATTAGATTTTGTTTTTAGTATTTTGCTGCTTTGAATTATAATGCAAGGCCTTCAATTTAATGATTAACACGTTCAGTTTTCAGTGGAGCATTGAGGCACACAACACTTTTTGCTAGTGTTATTTCCCGAAAAAAATTTCTTAACTTTTTAGGAAATTTTGGCCCCCTCAATAAAAAATTCTTGCCGGGATCCATAGTAGCATGCTCTTCAGGGCTTATATCTAAACTCTCAATTATTTGCTTAAGATGTTTAGGCGCTTGCGTTGCTTGCAATAGATTCTGAGCATATGGTTTAATAAGAGGCCCTGTATACTGTCCGTTCAAACGTTGCACCCTTGAAGCCTCGCAAACATTTTTTGTTCATCCTTCATAGAAAATCAGTTTGCGCAATTAGCACTAAATGGTGGATTGTGCCAACATAATTACAAAACAATCCCAATAGAAGAGTTTAATATTCCGTAAGAAAGTCTCACTGGTCAAAGATTTGTTTTTCGAATTTTTGATTTATTGTAAGAAGCATTTACTTCTTCTTTCCCACTTTCAGAATAATTCACTCGATTTCAGTACATGCTTGTTAAGAACTGTACTTTTTTCTTATTTTGAGAGGACTTACAGTTAACTATGTATAACCGTTCAGATTTTCGAATCCATAATGTATTATTCCCTGATCTGGTATTTTCAAAAAAATATGGGAAATGTAAATTTTGTTTTTCTTCATGTTTTTAACAAAGTAGTTTTCGACTATTCAGATGTCTAGTAGTTATTTTGTTGGAGCTGGCAAGTCTGAGTGAGCTTGGCCGTCAAAGGCTCTAGCTCCAATGTAAGCTATAAACTTGCCAGAATAAGAGTTATCATTAAAAAACCAGCATATTAACTTGGTTTCTGGAATATACTATTTGAATCCACACTTTTCCCTGAATGGTAAGTCATCATAAACCGTTCAAAAATCTCTCGTATTGGAATCAATTTGACATTTTTCATGCATTCTTCTCTACTTAGTCAAAGATCAAATCTGAGAATATGAAATGAACGTGAACTGTTTTCGACATATGGTAGCAATCCACAAGGGTTCGTTGAGTTGAAATACTTGAAAGTGATTATATGAAACTTAAATGCATCAACATGGCTATGAATCATTGCAATTCATTGATAGTTAGATCATAATAAAATCCCTGCCTGAATTTCAGTTTACATCGAACTAGTTGGTTTTTTTACAGGTGGGGTCACAAGGGAGGTTGCATTTTTAGTTGCAGCACTCCAAACATATCTATATTACTAGAATTTTATTATGTGATGGGCTATCATCACAATCAAACCCATCTGCATTTTGATCATTTTCATTGCTGGTATCAGCTTTATAATCATTATCTATTTCATTCGCACGTGTAGAATCCTCCACTTTCCTAGTTTCATTCATCATTTCAAAGCATCTTGATCATCTTTCTAGACATTCCCAAACAGAGGAAGTCAAAATTAATAAAATTGTAAGTCTAATCTGAAAAAATATTCTAATACATATCAGTATACTAAATACAATAAAATGTTCACATCTTGGAATACACATAACTCCCGTAAGACTTTTTTGAGTAATTTTAATGAAACAATTAATTGAATGTGCCCTGGGCTCTATTGGGCTGCTGGGGTTAACAATGAATTTCCATAAAATTCGACAGCAAGGAGTTATACTTAAGGACAAAATATTGCATACCTGATAGCACTTATTCGAATATTTCGTAAAACAACCCATGATTATATATATTATTGTTTTGTAAATAGTTTTTAGTTTGTAGATTTGTACTATTATTTTAAGCAATAATTTGCTTTTTTATTATAAATTAATCATTATCAAACAAACTAACATATACATTTTTGGAAAAATTTCTGACCAAAAAATTGGGCCTATAGCCTGAGAATGATTAGAAGAAATGCACTGTTTATTGTGTACATACATTGAGACATATCAAAACATTCGGTTTCAATTATGCTTAGATTTCAAATCTGATATCTGTCATATTTATATATTTTGCATAAAGCAGTTTGCTTTGGCGTTTGAAATCTTCACATTATGCCTGGGTGGTTTCCACAGACATGGAACTTCCCTCAACTGTTCGTTATGGCTAAATATATGCCTTAAACATCTCAGATCAAAGTCTGAATGCTATTTTAATAGTTTGTGATATCATTGTGAGATTGTTAGCAGTCTCACAATGTGAATTTCTTCCCAAAAATGCTTATCCATAAATCCGGAAACATATTAAATGAATAAGTAGTAACAAATGAGATATCTTAAGATGTTTTTATGATGTAATTAAATTATAAAGAAATGTGTTGAACATGCATTGTTTTTTTCTGTTGCTCACTGGAAAATTTTTGCTTGGATAACCAAGTTCCTATCTCAACAGTATTTTAAATATCAAAATATTCACCTGCACAAATCAATTGGTCGTGATTTTTAGATCCAAAGCACTTACAAAAATTTAACCTCTGGGGCGTTGGATGACATAATATAAGGGGAAAATTGTTAATTTATTATTTTTTAATCTTCATAGTTTTTAAGATAGATTATAGCCTTCCCGCCAGGACATGCCTTATAAAATCACACTACATGTAGTACAAATTTGTTGAAAATTTAATATATTTTTGGTGGCTAGGTAGCCACAGTAGCCTCTGGTTGTATCACGTGCACATCACCCCTACATATCTGATTCCATATCAAATATTCGAGTTATTCAGACAAAAATTATCAATTTTCAAAATAACATTGTGTAATGTATTGTTGTTGAAGTTTGAGTGCCATTCCAATATATTAAGCTGACAGTGCATTCAAAGGCTTTTCATGCTTATGAATAATGAGCTATACTAAGGCAGTAGTCAATAATGAAAACAAATTTCAATTATATATATATATATATATATATATATATGAATTTCACTGAAGAATGACATGTAATGACACCTAGACTATCAAAATACCTTTATGAGAAAGAGAAGGACACTGTATTTTGTTTAAATAAATAGTTTTGTTGACAGTTTGATTTAATTAGAAATTCATTGGCTTTTAATCATTTGCAGAACTCATTCTTAAATTAAGAATGTTAAATAGCTTATAGTCAATTCTAAAAAATTCTACCTTTGTTGGTCCATCGAGATCATGATCATTTAGCATAAAATTATTAGGTCCACCCGAACGCCATTTGAAGTTTTCATCCACACCCTTGTCATATGGGAGGCCCTTATAATTAGTTTTCATCTCGGACTCCTCGTTACTCATGGAAAGCATAGGTCGCCATCCCCTATGCCCATCCTAAAGTAATATGCATTTCAAAAGAAGAAATTGTAAATATACTTTTTCGGAGATATCTTTAATGTGATGAACATTCCAATTACCAGCAGCTCTATCATATCGATCGTTAGCATATAACTTATTGCTACTTTTCTTATCATGGGTACTGCCAGTGGTTGTTTCAAAGTAATTTATAACAGAAGGATTGCATGGTTCTTGATTAAATATTGGAGGTAAAGGATCAGCAAGCTTAGTCTATAAAACACAATGAAACAAAAAAAGAAAAAATACATTCATACTCTAAAATTGGAATCAGGAAAATATGCTCCCGGTCGCCATTGATGTGATATTCCCGAACTAGTTTGCCAAGTAGCAGCACTCATCTCATGTATATATATAGTAGTTGCTATGCTACTCGTTAAATTAAAAAATGGTTTTTAATTTTGTCTATATTGATGCTCTTAAATTTTATTATTTTTGAAAAAACAGTATAATAATTAAAATAACAAAAATTGCATTATCTATTTTGCCTAATGTAGTGTGGGACGTTTTCACAATACTGTCAATTAATAAAAACTGCTGTAGTTAACATTAAAAAACTAAACCTATATTATGTTTAAGCAAGTTGTGCAAATAAAATGTGTGAGCATTTATTCAAAATTTTATTTGAATATATTTTTACCTAGATATATGTGTGGTTGGTACTTGGTACCTTGATGCGATTATGTTTGAAATAATGCGTGATATTGAGCGTAAAAGTTTCATAAGATGATCTTAGCATTAAGTGAAATAATAATAATAATAGAATTTATTTCAAACAAAAACATATAAAACACTTAATGCAAAATAAAATACAAGTTTAGCACTAAATTGTTTGAAAATGGTTGGCATACGAGTGCTGGAGGCGCTCTTTATCCTGTCACCTAGTGTCAGTACAAGTAGATTAAAATTTGTAGCGACTAAAATCCATATGAGTACCTGTGAGGAACTTCTGAAATCAGCTTAAACTTTCGGAAGACTATAGAATTGATCCTTTGATAAAGAGTACTTTTTCATTCAATAGAAATAGCATGAAGATCGAGTGATGACGTAAGAAAATAAAAACACAAGTGAATAAGATTGACCACGTGATAACTTTTAACAACTTCAGAAAACAATCAAATAAAGTTACAGCAGGTGAATAGTGCAATACTTTGGCAAGAATTAGGTTTTGCGAAAATATTAATTTCCTCATCATTAGGGAGATATTTGTAGACAAGTTCAGAACAAACACCATGGTAAGAATAAATAAACAGTCTTTAATCAGAGTCCGCATTATTTCAATTGCAACCCCTTAATTTTGCTACTACTACTACTACTAC